>APFE031366330.1:32214-46625 GCA_000404065.3 Pinus taeda
TTCATCACTCATACCTGAACCAGATGTCGAACCTGTATCTGTCGTATTCGCCTCCTTCTTCTCTGTCGAAGACTTTGCTTTTGAAGTTTGCTGCTCACGCTTCCAGCATTCCTTCTTTAAATGCCCCGATTTTCCACAAAACCAACACTTTAGCTTACTCTTCTTCCCTTTCGACTTTGAACGTGAGTCGCTCGGCTTCCTGGGGCGTCTTTCTTTCGAACGACCTCTAAGCATCATGGCTTCTGATGTAGAGGTTTCGGAATGCGACTTCCTCCTTGTTTCTTCCGATAATAAGGATGCAACTACATGATCAAACTCAATAGTTTCTGATGAACTAGGACTTATAGAAGTAACAAAATGATCCCATGATTCGGGAAACGAGCACAATAAAGTAATAGCTTTATCCTCGGATGGTATTTTTACTTCTATACTTTGTAATTGCACAAGAAGAGTATTAAAAGCATTTAAATGATCAGCAATCGATGTACCTTCCTTCATTCGCAAACCGTACAACTGTCGTTTCAGGAGAATCCTATTGGTTAAGGATTTGGTCATGTACAGTTTCTCCAGTTTCATCCACAAACCAACAGCTGTTGTCTCCGACACAATATTAAACAAGACATCGTCCGCCAGACATAATCGAATGGCACTTACAACTCTTTCATCCATTTTGTCCCACTCATCGTCTGTGATGTTGTAAGGTTGTTTGGATTTACCCATCAATGCCTTTACCACGCCTTGTTGGACAAGCAAGTCATGCATTTTCACCTTCCAGATCTCAAAATTATTCTTGCCATTAAAATTCTCAATTTCAAACCGGGCACTTTGAGTTTTCGCCATTTGTATCAACAAAACAAGCAATAATCTCTAATATCCAACCAGCAATTTAAAAAAATATTGCCTATGCCTTTCTGCCTTTGCCTTTAAAACAAAAAACTGCCCTTTGCACGTATATTACTTCGATGTCTTTATTGATTTAGAATTTGGTTGAATTTTTGTTTTAAAAAATTCGCAATGCATGAAACTTCCATTATATACCAAATTCCACTCTAATATAAAATGCAAATAAAAACCGAATTGTCATAAACTTTAATGACATTATACCTCCACCCATATACGTTCACCCATATAACATATTACCACCATATGTGTTCACCCATATAACATATTACCACCACCCATATAACATATTAATCCACCATATGCGTTTCAACGTTTTTTTTTTTTTTTGTTTTAACACATATATGTTATATAACTTTAAAAGAGCTGCCTTTTAAAACTATATAACTTTAAAAAAATCAGCCCTTTAAAAAACTGCCACAAACTCCACGCAGCAATGGTTTATAACATATAACGCCATACAGGTTTTGAGCATATATATATGTTATATGATTTTAAAAAAAATAAACTGCCGTGTAAAAAACGTCCACAAGGTCCACACAGCAACTCATACTTCCACGCCAAACAACGTCCATGCTCAATCCATAATTTTTGTTTTCAACGCAGGTTTGTTAAAACAAAAACAAAGCAAAAAATACCTCCACTGCGCCAATCCTTGATAACCTCTGGGAATTACTGGAAAGATAAGATGCCGAAACCTGAATAACGCACCAGCATTCAGGTCAGCGGCTGCTCCTCACCACGCACAGCAAACGCACCAGCATTCGACTGCTCCTCACCATGCCAGGGCTGCCCAACAAATGCACCAGCATCAAAACAAAACAGCAGCGATTGCTTCACACCCACACCAGCAAAGGGTATACACAGCAGTCACGCTCCACCATTGATCAGCGCAGCGCCTCGATCAACTCCTCCAGGCAGCACCTCCAACATGCTCTGATACCACTTGTTGGATCAGGTGCACAGCAAATAAATTAAACACACAACAGTATTCAAGCACATAAACACAAGAATTACCGTGGTTCACCCAACCAATCTGGGCTACGTCCACCAAACATAGGCATCAGGAATATATTAATCAAATTGGAGATTACATCAAGAAATCCTCACACTCTCTTAGCAAATCATCCGAATGATTGCCTGTTATATAGCATAGAGAATCTAACAGCCTCATAACTCCCTCACATCAAATATAGGAGGCATTAACTCCTTCCCAACAACCTGGAGCTAATCTAGGAACTGAATCCCTATTGTTGTCATCCTTCAGAGATTTTTGCCTATTTGACTCAAACAGAAAATCTCAACACACACCTAAAAGGAAACTTCGTGACATGATTGAACTTGCTAAAACCTATAATGCGGCCTAAGTATCCAACCAGTTGTGCAAAAATATCGTGCTAGCGACTCGAATGCTCCACAAGAAACCGACATCGTTGTCACTAACCAGAGCTCACGCTGTAAACCTTACCCAAATTCATATCATTTTCTTCGCATTTTGTGGCATGCAATCCGATTATTTGTTTATAGAGTTTGGCTTTTTCCTTCTTATGGATCTTCATCTCTTTCCCATAGATGAACTCACACATGGATAGCTTCACACACAAAGGGCTTCTTCTCAAGCTTTTATGCAGATGGCTAGGATTCGACTCCATCACCTATCACATTTTCTAGTAGTTTCACTTTTGTGCATGGAACTTCTTGATCCTATATTTCTTATTGAGACCGGATCCCACGATAGCTCATGTCTGAGCCTTGAATCCTTTGCCTCCGGGATGACGTGACAATCTCCAAGTCAAATTTCAGAAAACAATCATAACCTAATCCTTCCAATAAAATGTCACTTGTGGCAAAGGCTAACCAACCTGTCATAGGACATTAAATGTCCTGGTACATGCTCCCTCTATAACAAAATAACACATAGTCTTTGGTGACTACATAAATTAAAAATAAAAAGTGTGTGTTATTTTGTTATAGAAGGAACATGTACAAGGACATTTAATGCCCTATAGCAAGCTAGTTAACCCTGGCCGTCACTTGTAAACCCCCGTGACCATCAAATTTTCCTCTTATCCGTCCAGCTACGAATAATCCTCGTCCTGACGTTGGGAGTTCAAAACTCTTCAAATATTGCAGAGAAACTAACATCCCCAACTTTTGCATTGCAGAAATGACACGGACAATCTCTCGACTTGCCAGTCTTAGTGTACCCTTCTCACCAGATATAGCACCAACATGGTCACCTATCTGAAGCCCACAAGTTCCATGAGACCGTTCATGACTAAACGTCATTAATTCCTTCAAAAAATTGCTGCTTTAAAAAAATGAAGAAAGCCACGAAAAATTCGTGTCTTATTTTTCCCAACACTACTCCTAACTGCCGCTCCTCCTACGCACCACCCTTTTCATGGATCTCTGCACAGATTTCTGTGTAACATTCTTCACAACCCAAACAGTGTTTTCTCTTATTCATTGACGGCTGCGAATGGGTTTTTAACAAAGCTGAGAGCCAATTGTTGAGTGGCTCTTTCCATTTCTTTCTTCCTCTCGGATTCTTCTAGGTACGAGCTTTTTCTTCCTCTCAGATTCTTCTCTGGTATTTCCTTATGGCTACTAACTTCTTTTCTGCTCGGATTCTTCTAGGTACGAGCTTTTTCTTCCTCTCAGATTCTTCTCTAGTATTTCCTTATGGCTACTAACTTCTTTTCTGGGGTATTTGGGCTATTGGGCTACTTTTTACAGCGGCTTTGATAACGCATTTCGTTTTATTTAAAATAAATTTAATAAGAAAATACATATCATTTAAACTATATATGTTATGATTTATTGTGGAAAATTCTAATTTATAGGAAGTAATGCTTCCATATTATAAGTAGTTATTATTAGGAGTTAAAAAGATTCAATCTAGAAATTGTTGTTTCCAATGTATGAGTCATAGTGTTGTTTCTAATATATGAATCATAATAATAATCTAAATATATTAATTTATGTCGTATATATTTGTACCCGTGTTTTTTTAATAAAAGTATCAACTATAGTTTCTTATGTGCAATCAACCTTTCTCTCGATCTCTCTCACATTTCTATCCTGAGATCGGAACCTAGCCTGGACTGACACTTTCGTGGGAAAGCCAAAAAGATTCCTGACTCTTTTACTGGAAAGCCCTGACTCTTTCGTCGGAAAGCCAAAAAGATTCCTGACTCTCTTACTGGAAAGCCAAAAAGATGTAAGAGAGCCTTAATGTTATTGTTTCTGCACATATTAGTGCGAATGTGTGAGAGTTTATGTTTTGTGAGTGCGTGTCAATCTAAATAATTTAGTCATGGGAAAGCCAAAAAGATGTGAGAGAGCCTTAATGTTATTGTTTCTGCACATATTAGTGCAAACGTGTGAGATTTTTTTTGGTCAATGTGTGTAAATCTAAATAATGGGTTTGAGGGTTCTGTGGTTGTTGCTCATAATATGGAACATCCTTATGGACATGGGCAAGAAAGGGCATGAAGAGCTGGCGGTTTCCAATGGACATACATATATTTCAGCCTCCTAGTGGCCATGATGAGCCGTTGGAAAGTTGAACAACCTCATCGCTCAAAGTTGAGTTGCAACAGATCTCTCTAGCTAGTCTTAATGTAAAAGGGTCAAGTTGCCTGGAGAAGGGAAATTATTGTGAATTCCCATTGCAAAATTTTCTTCAGTGACCAGCTGAAATCTGATTCCACAGGTTTGTGAGTCGTGAATACCGAGGAGAATTCAGTTAAGCCCCACTGGTTGAGTAGTGACATGGCATCTTCTGATCCGGGGTTCGATTCTGCTAAAAGCAGAACGTAGATCTGTGATAGAACTGTGAGTGAGATGATAAGGGTGAATTTGAGGAGTGTTGTTCTACTGTGAACAGAGTTCTTCTCTGTGCCTCCCGAATTTGGAAATCCCTGCAACGTGGAGCACATTGATCTCTGAATATTATAATCACTATTGAAATTTACCTCGACCTTGAGATCTGGAGGGGCTAAGGTCAAAATGATCCAGGGAAATTCAAGAACGGTGTGCGTTGGAATCCAAATTTGAACTCCTATCTATAATCTAGATTTCCGCAAGTCACATTTTGGTTAGATTGTCCATATGTTGTAGAGCTCGTAATTCAAAGGCATGCGTCGAAGGCGTAGCTGGGAATAAGCTACTAGATCAGATTATGGATATGCGTAGGTCGTGTGGCTCTCACGTAAAACTCCAGATATTATGGAAGATGAAGATCAACGTTCTCGATCAAAGGAATTTGATTATGGCAAGGAGAAGCACCAGGTTTCTTACGGAATCAGAGGTGGAATTTTGACATCCAACGTTGCTTTGTTTCGAATATGCGTAGATCGAGTAGAAGACATTAATGGACATATGCAGAACATGGGCGCAAGATTTCGACAATGGCTAAACTGATAGCAGCGTGCATGAGTTATAAATTTACGATATTGCTTTATTAATGCTTGATTGGTCTGAACGATAATTTTTTTTGGAGATTTATTTTAAAGCATCATCCGTTAAGGATATTTAATGCTGGTTTGAGGCCTATTTTATTGGTCAAAAGAGATTTAAAACAAGTTGGTTTCTCGCTCGTGGAAGTATTTGGGTATTAATAAATTGGTGCAAATTTGATTTATGGAAACAGGAGTGGGTGGATTCCAATGTTGTAGAGGTTTTAATGATTAGCTCCATATTCTTGGGCTAGTGGGAATATTTGCCTTGAAGATGGCGGAATTGTTATATTATTAAAAAATATGGGTAGTTGTAGTGTGTGGGTGTCTATATTTGTGGTGTGATTTGAAGTGTGTTATTGTGAGTATAATGTGAAAAATTAAATGAAGAATTAATTATAAAATAGATTAATATATTTTCAAATTGGTTGTTTTTTATGCATATGGTGACACAAAACATATTCACTAATTTGATTATGTATAATCTGTTATAAGTTGGTATTGTCTTGTGGAGTGAGGAACATCAATTTACATGATTAATTTGGTTGTGTTTAAGAGGTCATCTTGTATAATTGACTTCTGAATACATTCACTATCGAGACAACCTTCCTAGATAACTAGGGAATACAACAAAAGACCATGTGTTTAATAGATGGAGGTGTGTCCATAGAATGGTTCAGTATCAAGACTAACCTGTCATCCTCCCGAAGGTCAAGAAGCGTCAATTCTGCACAGTATGTCAAAGATGGTCTTAAGCGGTTATGTTTTAAATGGAGGTCAAGTGACAACTCAAAGATGTGATGGTGAAAGAGCAGTGTTTGTGAGATTTCAGAGTGGATGTGAGTGTTGATGAAGACTAGTGAGACATATATCATATTGCTGCTGTCATGTGCGTTTTTAATGTTTTTAATGTACATAAATTACCTGCATACGAATTCTAAAAACAAAAAATAAACAATGCGAGATCATAACACATAAAACACATATACACAGAGATTTTCCCTTGGATCCCAAAACTGGGACTACCAGCTTTCTTTTTCATTATATTCCTTTCAATGTTATAATACATATTTATACATGTCGAAACATCCAATACCATGGATTGAAAACTATCGCATCCAAAACCATGGACGAGAAACCATCGTGTGCAAAACCATGGACCGAAAACCGTCGCGTTTAAAACCATGTGTGAAAATTATGCACAAAATCATAGGTAGGTCCGCCCAACCTAACATAGGGTCCAAAACCAAAATTTTCCAGGGCACTACCCCAGACCCCATAGAGTGGGGTTACCTGCACCCCACAAACCCCCTATGACTCCCCCCTCTACGCAATCAGCGTAAGGAAGTGGGGCTCCTCCCCCTCCTAACCACCGCATTAGCTACGTGGGCTAGTCATCGAAAGAATATAACACAACCCAACATTTGAGGCTACCTAACAGGTCTCATTTCATCATTTGTATAAATATGGTGGGTGTATGTGTCTAGATGGATACCTTTCATATCCAAGCAGTCCCAAGTGAATGATCCAGATTGTTGTTGAAGCATATTCGATACTTGGTTTTTTGGTTTTGTATTCAATTCTGTGCCAATATACAACATCTTTCCATCATTTATTTCAATAGGTTCAGTAGTTATTTCACTGCTACCTTCTAATGCTTCCATAATGAATGTTCCAAATATAGTTGGATGACACGTTTCCTAAAAGTCATTGCTGAAAACATGTTGATAGCCATTAAAGGAAATAGGGTAGTTAATTCAAGTAATATCAGACAAGAATTGTTGTAAAACATGTTCCTCTATTTGATCTTGAAGTCCTCTAGATTGTTCTAAATTTAATAGAGGAAACATACAATCCTCTTCTCCATAAGGATTTTCTAACGACAAAGGTACTTCAGTAGCCATTTGAGCAAGTGGAAAGATAGATAATGTTTGATTTTGTACCCCATTGGAAACAATCATTTCCCTATAGCTACAACCAATGACAGCATCAGCGGTGGCCAACCATGTTCGCCCTAAAACTATTGGATGTCCAAGTTTAGAGGTTTTTGGGTAAATCACAATAAAATCAATGGGATACTGCCAAGAAGATATGGTCACCACTATATCTTCTAGGATTCCCACTGGTTTAACAATAGATTTGTCTTCTAATCTAAGCACTATAGGGGTAGTAATAACTCATGTCATAGTGTCAACTGTCATGGCATTAATGGCTACCTCCATATTTACAAGAGTGTTCGGTAAAAGTGTGCCATTAATTTCTATTGTTAGCACAGGGTTCCTCCGATTGTTGTATTTTAATGGTAAAATAGATATCATTTCTGTTATTTGACTTTCCACTTTAACTTTAGCAAGCATCAAGTTGATCATGATTTCGAAGTGGAAGGTCAAGTTTCGTTATATATCAGCAAGGAAATACCTCAAGGAAGACTAAATTCTTAATAAGAGAATCAAAACTTCAAGTGAAGGCAATGTGTAGTATCTTCGTGCAGGTCTCAAGAGTATTAAATCCAAGTAAAGCAAGGTGGATTGAGATCAACAAAGTGAGGGATTTGCACTCTCACTTAATTGTTGGGTAAAAACAGGGTTTTGGTGGTCTAAAAGTTCCCAGTGGGGAGAAATGACCTAGGGGATCAAAATATACTCTAAATTAAACTGCTCAAAATCTCCCAAAACTAGCACCGAATCGTAGTGCTCCTTATTTTTATTCTAATGTTGCTTGAATCACCTCAATCTAACATTGTATGTGGATATTATTGCATTTTGAATTTTTTGGATGACAAAAAAAAATCAACTTGTAGGGTTAACTAGGCTACTGACTGGGCAGGTCGTACATTAATGTCAATAGTTGAATGGGCAGGTACAGTGTACATTATGGGCCAATCGTGTGCTTCCATTTGGAATGGCCATATAGGGCGATGTGTCAAGTTTTGGTTGGTTGGTTTTGTTTTGATGTGGGCTAATGATGAGGCACCACGTGGCCCATTGGGAGGGAATCATGTGGCCTTCGATTTTTGGACCAAAAATTTGTTTGGTCGACCAACCGACCAAGCGGGATTCGAACCCATGACATCTCATTAACTAACTAAATGCCCAATTGTTGCACCACACTTATCGTTTGATATATGGAGCCGATGGTTTTTATTTTAAACCATATCTGTTATGGCATTGGCGAGCCAGGGCACGTGGCCCCAACCCCTGATCATATGGTGAATGTGTAGCCAATGGTGAAGACGGAGTGGGGCGGAGTGGTTAAGCCCTGATCTTAGGTTTCATTAGAGCCCACAAGACCACAACGGAGGCTAAGCGAGTGAGGGCGAGTAGTTAGTTTGGCCCCTAGACCCATGCGCCCACGTGACCACACTCAATGCCAGTGAAGTAGGGACCAACACATAGCATTAGGCGATAACCGCATGGCCATAATGTGAATGAGAGTGGGGCTGAAAATTCGGCACTAAGGGGTTATTGGTTCATTTAAATAGGCAACAATTTACACCTTTCTTGGTAGGATTTTCGTCATTCTCATGCCAATTTGTTGCTTGATGGTCTACCAAAAGAAGCAATTTGTTGCCTAGATAGCATTTTGAGTCATTTTGTAGGACATATAACAGAGAAATGTTCTAGGAGGCTTAAATTAGTTTTTTTTTTTTCAGTCTTTTTGAGCCCAATAAGAGCCTAAATAAGGGTTTTTGGGTGTTCTGAATACAATGGAAGTATTATTTCTATGATTTCAACATTGTATGTTTAACAATTTGTAGAGCCAAATCCTTTTGGGTTGTAAACAAATAGTATGTTTAACTTTTTGGAGGCCATATAGAGACCTTTTTTAGCATGGAAAGGACCTAGATAGGGGTTTTTAAGGTTTTTGAATATATGCAACACCTATTTCTTCAGAAACCATTTTCAGTCTATTCTCAGTATGATTGTGCGAAAATACAATTTCAATGCTTCTTTATCAAGTGGTTGGTTTTTCACCTTTTGATCTCAGAATGAGTACAAGGACCTATTTCCACATTTAGTGAGAGAGTCCTTTTCTTTTGACACCATCATTTATTTTCTAAAGTTACTAAATCTTTGAAGGAAAAAATTTCTTTGAAGGAAAATTTTCTTTGAATGAGAAATAGTGTAACTCTAGAAGGAGGTTTACTCTATGAGTCAAAGATTTGCAATGTACCCTTTTTTTTGGTGACATCAGTAAAGTGACCTATCCATTAGAGAAAGGCCTAGAGACATAGCCACGAAATGGTGAAATTAATTACCACATGGTTGTTCTCTTCTTAATTTTTACCATATTAAATTTTCTTAAAATTAACTCTCCACAGTTGGTCAAGTTACAAACTAGGTCGCCATTTAAAGACCCAAATTTATCAATATTTGTAGAATGTCAGAGGAATATTGATTTTTAAATCACCATTTCTCTAGAATTCATCACAAGACTACCAAGGAAATCTATAAAATATCATTCCATAATGGTAGTGTTAAAAAATATAAGGAAGCTCATTTTATAGTTGTCAAATCCACTCACCAAGATAGGGACATTGCTCATACTTTCATGAAGGAATTTTTTAGATTGCATGGAGTACCCAAGAATATTGTCTAATATAGATATGCCAAGTTCACCTCAATATTTTGGAATGCATTTTTTGTTGGTATTTTTGTAGTACAATGTATAATCCTGAAATGGATGAGAAGGCTGAAATAGTAAATAGAGTGTTAGAAGACATGTTAAGAATGCATGTCATGCATCATCCCAAGAGGTGGGATGAATATTTACCATTGATATAATTTTCCTAAACAATGGGTATTAACAATAATTAAGGACAAGTCCTTTTGAGGCCATATATGGCAAGATATGTATTACACCTATTGAATTGAATGGTCCAATGAATAAGGTGCATATTATACTTGATATGTCAAAGGAAATGGAGCAATAGATAATTATTATCAAGTAGAAACTGGAAGTGGATCAGGATAAGTAAAAGAGTTATGCATATCAACATAAAATGCACAAGGAATTCCAAGTGGGGAAATATGTTTACTCCCACATTAGACCAAGGAAGAGTTCACTAAGAATTATATCTTATGCTATGTTGGCACCACGATTTTGTTCACCATTCTAAATTTTAGAAAGAGTGGGGCTAGTGACTTATAGACTAGCCTTGCCAACCATAGTGAAAGCACATAAAGTTTTCCATATTTCTTTTCTTAAAAAGTATGTGCATGCTGCTAATCAAGTTATTGATTGGTTTGTGATAAAAGTGGAATCTAGGGGAGAATTCCAACAAGAGCCACAATTCATTCTGGATCAGAGGCATCTCAGGCTCTGGAATTGAATAATAGAGTAGGTAAAGGTGCAGTGGAGGCACTTTGGAATAGTAGAGGCCACTTGGAAAATGGATGATTAGATGAGGGTATCATACCCATATTTGTTTCTTGTGTAATAAAATGTAAAGATAGTTGTTTTTATATAAAGCTCATTGTGAATTTTGTGTTCAGGTGTAGAACGCCAATGATGTTGTCCTCTAATATGGTGGGGTCCATAATATCCCTTTCTCTCAACCCTCATGTAAATATCATTGAATGATTTTTTTATGTAAATTTATGTAAAATGTAAATGGTTATTTGATTAAGAAGAGGACACAGATTCAAAGTTTGTGGATGACAAGTTTCTTGGGAAATGAGTAAAACCTAGGCCATTGCATTAACTTAAAATGTATCTCCTTGTTAAATTTGCGGTCCTTTCTAGTACAAGCATTGAAGGGAGTATGGGCTCCATAGTTGAGGAGGTTGATATCATGGAGTTCCTATGTAGGAGAGGCATGTTGAGAAGTCAACGTACAAAATAAAAAGAGATATACAAACAAATCATTCAAATATTGGGGGAATTCGAGGGAAAAGGAGCATGCAATGTGGAGAGAAAGTGCAGACAGGGAATAAGCAAAGGTAAGCATAGATAGTTAAGGAAAAAGGACTATGAAGGAGAAAGGAAAAATATGTGTAATTATTAGGAAGTGCTCTACATTCCCATGGCATTTATTGGTGGAGTCACAAAAAAGTTCTCCAAATTCCTATTTCGTTTATTACGTGAAGAGCCAAGCTCTCTAGAATCCTATAACGCCTATTAGGTGGATTCATGTTGTGCTCTAGATTCCTATAGCTAAAGAGGTGGAGGCATTGTGAGCTCTAGACTCCTGAAGTGTGGAATGGGTGAAGGCATTATGGGCTTTGGATTCTTGTTGTGTTTGACTAGTAGAGACACTGTGTACTCTAGAATCCTTGTTGCAGCTAGAGGCATTGTGTTCTTTGGATCCTAGTATGATATGATTGAATTGTACCAATGCAAATTCCCTTGAGCACTTAATGCCTTAGACTCTTAATCTAGCTCGCGGGTGGGCAACTACAAGAAATATTTAGAGTTTAGCTAGCCTATAGTTAGGTGGAGATTTGAGGCTCCTCCCTCAGCTTCTAGTCATCAAGTTGATTAGATAAGTTTTTTTAACACGTTAAAATTTAAAAAAAAAACTCCAATCATATATCATTTTTTTTTCAAGGAAATCATCGTTAGTTGCCTAATACATATCCATGTGTAGAAGGCATATACCAAAATTTAAAATATAGTATAACTCCCATTCATCTATTATTATGAAATTGCTTACTAAAGCTACCTAATTAAGATCAGATTGTCCATCTTGGTCCATTTTCACTTAGCTCACTGAATATGCTTGAGATCCTAATCCTTAGACTCCATCTTTCTTAGATGCAATAAAAAATGCAACTAGGTTTGAAATTAATGTAGTTCATAATTAAGTTCATGTAGCTACTAATTATGCTAGGAAAGAATGTTTGTCGAAGTACTTATTTGCACACCCAGCCACGAGGACTTCACTAGGGGATCAATACCATACCATGTGGGTTCATATTGGGAAATTTATATAGAGTAAAGAATGATATAATATATTGAGCATATATTAGGGGGTAATGGGTTTTTACATTGGCAGGTATAAAAAATGGAGCTCAAAGTTAATGAACAAATATGAAAGGGTATAAAAAATGTTAATGAAAAAATGGATACCTACAACATCTAGTGAAAGTAGGGTTTTTTTTTAATTGGGAAGGTGTATTGGGTTCATATTGGTAGGGGGTTAAATAATGTGATTTTTAGATTTTGTTCCAAATATATTGTCAATTTAGGGGTATTGTTTAGTATGCCTTGAACACACGTGATATGCCAAAGGTTCATTGAGTGAATCCGCCTTTGGCCTCCAATTCTTTAGAATAATTTGTGCCCATATGTTGTCTGACGATACTGAAATACCCATCACCAACCCAACAAAATATGCCTTTGAGTTCATCACTTTGGATCTAGAAGAAAAACACAATTGCCATCCTTTATTTATTCAGTACCCACACTATGTGTGCCCAATAGCTCAAATACATACCAAGGGAAATTACTATATATAAATTTATCACCCATCTCAACATCCACACTACCTCCCCACTCCAGGCCATCAATATCCCACATAGAGCTCACACAAGGGGAATACTTATCACTAACATAGTTTCCTTTATTTTTCATTGCATTTGAATGATGAAAACCATTAACACCACCTAAAATTCCATGACTTTTTCACCAAACACGCTTTGCATATCCTAATGGTTATGACTTTCATCATCCAGTGACTCTTCAATATATGGTTGTGAGGCCTCCTACAAGCACCATGTTTGATTATTGCATCAATTGTACACCATGTTGTAATTGATCAATAATCCATGATTATATATTATAGGATTGAGGCCTTATTACATGTTCTATTGAAATTTATTGTTCCATGGGATAGAATCAATGCTTGGCTTTCTAAGTAGTTTGTTTTGAGGCTCCAAAGGATATGTTTAACCTATACATCTAAAATTAGGGACAGTAATACTAGTATTTGTATTGAATAGATTATCTATTTTTTCATCAGAGGGTTTGGTTCCTAAATAGAGATGCCTTATTATGTTTTTTGAGTCACTTACAATAATGGAAGACGCAAAAATGTGTGTTACTAGAATAATGCCTTGAAGCATCACATACAACTCACATTGATTGTTTTAGGATACTCCTTTGTTCCATGAAAATTCATATTCATTTTATCCCTGAGGTCCATAGAGAGGAACCTTGCACCTACCACATTTGGATTTTTATCTAATGCTCCATTTAAAGATAATATATAGGCTTCTTGATTGGTAATCTAGGTTTAAAATTGTTCCCTTATGAACATTGTTTCTTAGATTGAGGAGGGGAGAGAATGCACTTGGAAATATATTGAGAGAACCAATAATCCTCATATCTATCTAAGAATAAATTCTCGATTTTTTTAACTCTTTGGTTTTCTTATGTTCCACCAATAGAGGCACACATATTTCAACTACAACTTTTGGCAATGGCATGGTTTCTTGGAAAATTGCTTTGTTCATTGCTAGCCAAATTTTCCAATGGACAAGTTTAGGGAGGTCCATCCATATATTCCTTAGAAGTTGTTTCCCTTTGAATGAGGCTTTATTCTTCTTATGTTATGATTCAAACAATCAAAAGATTGATTATGTCCATTTTAAATGATGAAAAATGTTGAAGAAAGAGTAACTAGGTTCAATCTTTGTGTGGTCTAAAATGCGGATGCAAATTAGAGCTTAATTTAATGTCAACTCGGGAAGGTAAACTTAGAAGTGCTTATCTAAAATATATATATCTAGAAAGATTCCTAATAACTAATCAAGCCTAAATCTAACAATTGTTTGACATCTATGATTCTCTTACAAGAATACTTTCTACAAGATCTCTTCCAACATTAGAACATCTAATAAGAAATCAAGAACTGAAATGAAATAAACCTAGATCTAATAATTGTCTGAGATCTTACGGTTCTCTTACAAGAACACCTTCAAATAAGATCCTTCCAATATTAGAACATTTAAGAAAATTTGAAACCTTAAATCAAACAAAAACATAAAGTAAATTACAAACAAATAAGCATGCAAGTGAGGCCATGGGGGCCCTCCATAACTCCAC
>APFE031366330.1:58383-72385 GCA_000404065.3 Pinus taeda
TAATTTCATAAATATTTTGAATATTTAGTGATTATTGATATTACCTCTATATTTAATTGCATTACAGTTAATCATAGTATTTTTATATACATTGAATTCACACTATTCACATGAGCCCTTGGCTTTCATGTTTATCGAATTAATAAACTGATTAGCAGCTTTGGAGTTTAGATTGGTTCATTTTGACTTTGTGGGTTGAAACCGTACAATCTATGAATGTAGTGTTTTCAATGTCTTCAGAACGTATCTACAATTAAAGAGTAAGAATTTTAAAATTAACTTGAACTTGATTGTGGTGATTTTTTTTTTTTCAGTTAAAATGCTTCTATTAATTCATTCAAAGATTCCAAAATATTTCTTTTCAGATTTTTCAATCGTTTCGGACTCACTCCATGAGACTTTTTGGTCAGAAGAGAAACATAAAAATTAATTACAAAGTGCCATGAAGACTGAAATGCCCAAAAGAACTCTAAGATGAAACTACAACCCACCAACATCAAGGAACAAGTGGATTTTATGGAGATGGATTTTCCAATTCATTAGCATGGGAATTGGATGTCTAGGTTTGCCATGGATGTTAAATTGTAAATGATCCAACCTCTGGTACATTTGTTCCATTCACTTAGAAAGTCGCCTCCGTCCTTGTCATAATGAAGCCAATCAATCATACATATTTCATTGGTTATATTACAAGTCATTCACAAAACTAATGATCTCATTATGTCATCGTGGCGATCATTTCCCATTTTTTAAAGGAGAAGAGTGACATGGTGCAGCTAAGATTCTAAGGTTCGAAAGGAGGAGGTACAAAAACACTACCAGGAGAGGGGTAGGAATATGTGCCAGCTTGTCCCCTAGATCTACTTTCCCCCTTTCATCCTCCACCATCTCCAAATCTTCCCCTCTATGCTTAGCCTCTGCCCCCTTGGCCCAATCCCTCTCCTCCCTTTACCACATTGAATATACATTTTCAAGCTAACCTTAGCGAGATGAGGTTTCCACCTTAAGACTAGCATCAAAAGGAAATTTGGAAATACCTCTAAGCCATAGGACTCTACAATATAGTTACCACAATATTAAGTTTATCTCTCACCTGACTGAGGAAACCCCTGCTAGTAGTTGTTGCCTTCCTCTACCAGGCTGCTTCCATAATATGATAACAACCTCTACCCCACAATGACTTCGCCACTAGCCAAAGTTACATAATACCCCCGAGAACAGAAGTGTTGCTCCAAAAGCTCTACACCTAGGTCAGAAAACCCAATTCGCCTAGACACGAAAGTGATTCTACATCCATTTGCAACAGCCTAATGATTCTTGCTCATGGATAATTCACATAGAAAAACATATAACCAGTAAAACACTATGGTTTCACCATACCCACTACCTCTTCAACATCTATATTTTCCTTTGGCTAAAAGGCCTTGATTGGCTAGACTAGACTCCCATAAGCTAGAATCAAACCCCATAAACTAAGCATAATATTTCAACCCAATTCTAACCACAAATAACCTTGTAGCCTTGAAAATGCGAGCTTTCATCAACATGAGATGAGAGCACAATAATGAAATAATTTTTAAAAGACTTTACCCCCATCTTAAACAAAATGAATGCAATGTATAGTCCAAACGGATGACCAAAGCGGCTTACCGGTTTTCCTGATGCCAAAAACCTACTAAGGAATGCCCCAGTAGTCGTCGAATCTAGTGTGCTCCTACCGGGGACTGAGAATTCTGAGTGACATAGTGAACCCCAACTAGCTACCTCATCGGCGTCTCAAAATTTTTGTGTCTTTCATGTAGTTGTACCGTAGAGTATTCCCCACTTGCATGGAGGATTCTTTACCACATAAAACCATAACCTAAGGAGCATGCATATGTTAGAAACATAGGAAAGGACTTCGCAACCTTCGTCACCCTCATAAACACTTATACCCAAACTCACAAACATTGAGACTAATCTTTCTAACCTGCATATAAAAAAACCACCCAAGATCTTGAAGCTTCCTTGCATTATGCTATGATGGCTTCACTACACCACATATGTTAGGTTGGATTTATGAGAGGGGGATAAGCCTCCCTCCTCCATCCCCCATATGACAACGATAATCCACCCCAATCAATGCATTTTTATTTTGATTTTATATTTGCAAACCTTTAGAAAATGTAATGGATAAGAATGAAATCAAGTTAATTCATGTATTTAACATCACTCTTTTTGTTCATAAAATTTTGAATTATTTCAAAGTATTCCATTCTTCACTTCTCTAAATCAAATTTCCCAAATCTATAGTTAAGTTAATATTACATTTAATTGTATGCCTACCTAATTAAAATAAAAGAAGTATTACCTTCTAATGTCAATTATCGTAGAAGATAAATTGGCTGAGGCAACACTCGTTTATCTCCAAACCCTAAAGCTATAAATTGTATTGAAAAGTTAAATATTATTTTTGTCTTATTTTTTTTTAATCAATTATACTGAGTCTAAACATAAGATAACACTAATATTGAATGATATAATAACTCATCCATCATTTGATAAGAATAAGAGAAAAAATAATAAAAATAAAATTGCAATAATAGTATATTGTAACAAAGAGTGTGTGATGTTGGATGTCTTTCATTTTCTTTCGTTGATAGATAAGAATATAGTTGATACTAACACAACCACATTAATAATTATTAGGTGTATGTTACAGATTTAATATTAATATTATATTAATTTTATATAATTATATAAATAAGCGTTGTTCGAGTGGTGCAGCTCATTTGGTGATCGAAGTAATGTGAAATTTGTAAAAACAAAGAAATCCAAGGTTCAAATACCCCCAAATATGACCCAGTTTAGGGGAGGAGTACATTCCATAAACCCCGAGAGGTTTACTAGTAGATGCATGTGAGACAGGCTGCTATGTTCCTCTTATTATTATTGTTTTTTTCTTTTTCAGTTATACTGAGTCTAAACATAGAATAACACTAATATCGAATGAGAGAATAACTCATCCATCCCTTGATAAGAATAAGACCAAAAATAATAAAAATAAAACTGCAAGAATAGTGTATTGTAACAAAAAATGTGTGATGTTGGATTCCTTTACTTTCTTTCCTTGGTAGATAAAAATATAGTTTATACTAGCACAGCCACATTAATAGTTATTTGGTGTATCGTACATATTTAATATTAATATTGTTATTAATGTTAATATTAATTATTATATAATTGTTTACATAAGCACATGTCCCTAGGACAACTCAATTTGGTGATCAAAGGTAATTGAATTTGTTGAAAACAAGAGATCCAAGTCAAATGCCCCATTTGTGACCCAATTTAAGAGAGGAGGACATTCCATAGGCCCCCTAGAAGTTTACTAGTACGTGCATGTGAGACAGGTTGTTGGGTTCCTCTCTCACATGCACCTACTAGTAAACCTCTAGGGGCCTATGGAATGTCCTCCTCTCTTAAATTGGGTCACAAATTGGGGGCATTTTAAACCTTGGATCTCTTTGTTTTCACCAAATTTCACATTACTTCAATAACCAATGAGTTGCAGCCCTCGGCACGCTTATTTCTATTAATTATTAAATAATTAATAAATAGTAAATTATACCATAGTACTATTAATTATTGGGTGTGGTTGTGCTAAATCAATTATACTCTTATCTACTCAAGGAAAGGAAAAGTAAAGACATCCAACATTTTCACATTTTTTATAATATATATACTATATATTACATATATATATATATATATATATATATATTATATAATATATTATATAATATTATATTTATTAACATATTATATTCAATTAAGTGAAGCAAGTTTCAATTAACATTGAAACCCTTAATATTAAACCCAACATTCTAAACTTAGTATTTATATTTTAATATTAAACCTTAATATTATAGAATTTAATCATTCTAAACCTTAATATAGTGAAACTATTAAATAATATATTCAATCATAAACTAAACCTAATATTTAAACATTAATATTATAAAACCATTATTATAAATCCTAATAATATTAAAACATAAATATTCTAAAGTCTAATATCTAAACATATTAATAGTGAACTATTAATAATATATTCAACCCTAATATATATCAATATTATATTAATAATAAATTTAATCAACCTTAATACTAGCATTAGTATTGATAATAATATTAATAATACTATTTATAATATTTATTTTGACCAACCAAGGATGACGTTAGTTGAGTAAGGTTGACAATGTTTGACTTTGGTTAGCCATGTTTGACTATAATTGAATATGGTTGAGTTACATTGATTGAGGACGACTATGATACACATAGGGTAAACATAAGGTTGACCAAGTTTAGCTATTAATATTAATCAATAATATTGACAGGAGATTATGTTTGACCGAGGATGAGGGGTGTTAACAGTTAAACATAGTTGAACATAGTAAATGACATTACTAAATGTGGTGGACTAATTTTATAATATTGCATTGTGGTGGTGAATAAATTGCAATGTGATGTAACATTGCAGCAATGATTGTCACATTAATTTTCACATTGCCACAATATTTGCCACGATGCGATGTTGGATAGATTTTTCTACCATTCCAATGTGACAACATCTTTGATTATTAATATTAATCAATAATATGAATAGGAAAATATTTTTAACTCAATTTGAAGAGTGTTTACAGCCAAATATAGTCAAATATAGTCGAATATAGTCAACCACATTAATAAATGTGTTTGAAAAATTTTAAAACCCTATAATGAAACACCAATACTAAAGCACCATATTAAAACCCAATACTAAAACCCAATATTAAAATCCTAATATTAAAAATGCCAACAATTTAAACCTTATTATTAATTATTATATAATAAATCTTAATATTAAAAATCAATAATTTTAAATCTAATATTATAAACCTATTATTAAAACTCAATATTATAAACCCTCATATTAAAAATTGAGATATTTTATTTATGGTTGGAAATTAATTGATAGGGAGATGATGACTAGGGTTGTCTACAAAGGGTTTTTGGTTGTTGGCGATCATCTCCATACTTCCTTAGAGGCTCACGGCCTTCACCCAAGAGGAGATATGTGCACATATGATCTAGATCTGGTGGGAAGGGAGGAGTTAATGGAGTTTTCTAGTGTACATAAGGATTATAATACTACATTTGATGGGTATCGCACTTTTGCATGCGAAAGGAATTTGATCGCCATCATCGAGTTATCTAAGACTCATGTTTCTCCATATTGCAGAGATATATGGCAGTATGGCCTAGATCTAGTGGATACACATGATTTCATGGATAGTTTATTTGCACACAAGTCTTATAACATGATTTGTGCTATTTTTAAGTATATCTTAGGCGTCCACGATAGTTTTTATGTGGACAATATGTATAGATCATAGTAGACATGCACTAAGATGGTTGTGTATTGGAATAGGACACTGATCGTATATGGGTTTTATTGCTTCATCCTTGATCCTACACAAAGGAATTTTCTCCATAAATCAAATATAGATATGGAGATTACAGATTCTGGATTTAAGGGTATAAATGTTTTTTTCTCCAACACCATATTAACTCGTAGGGTTATAAGGTTATTCAACTAGATTCAAAAGTGGGGAGTTCTTTTCAAATTTTTATGGAAGCCCTAGATGGGAGATCAATCCTCAAAGGGGTCCAAGTTATGACTTTGGTGCTTGATCTAAAGTAGAAGATCCAAAATAGAATGGATATCCTGATGGAATTTCAAAATTTGATTTATGCAATTAGATATTTGCAAGATGAATTTATATTATAAGATTATGCCATTGAACGAAACTCCTCTATTATCATAAGTTTGAGGCTCAGTGGAGGTTTTCCTAGATCTAGTAACCCTAAAGGACTAGTTTCATTTAAGGATGCAATGAAGAAACAAGTCGAGTCATAAAACAAAGTTGATCAAAACATCAACATTCGTAGTCCTTACCTTGTTGAAAAGATGGGAAAAGCACCAGATATGTTAGTAAAATTATTTGAAGTGTACTTTTCATAGTCCTCTAGGCCATAGCTCTTATCTATAGATTTAATGGTTTTTGGCACAGGTTTGACGATTGACATTAGTTGGTATTCACAAATTATACCAAAAAATGTGATATTTTGTTGTAGAATTTCAAAATCAAGAAGATATGGATTTTATTTTAAATGAGGTACCATGCTTTTAGGGAAGGGAAAGCCTCTTTGTACCCTCATGGTTTTCATCTTTTGATACTACAAAAATAGTGGTTAGGAAGACACTGGTGTGGGTGAGACTTCACAATCTCCCTCTCCCTTTCTAGCATCACCAAGTTTCAGAAGGTATTGGAAACCATTTAGGGAGGTTTTTGAAGATAGCTAAAGAACAAATGGAAAAATGAATTTTTACTTTTCTATGATATGCATAGAAATAAACCTTAATAAAGGTATATGAGATCACACATATCTAGTTCATAAATATATTAAGTGAACCCAGTTATTAGATTTTTAAAATATGATTTTTAGGTGCCATATTTGTCTCCAGACATGGAATTTTCAAAATACATGTCCATAAGCAAAAAAAGGAGAAATAAAAGATACAAAAATTCAAAGGGGTGTTAGTTTTCATATTTTTCTCTCACAGATGATGAAGAAGAAGAAGTGGAAGAGAAATATAAAACAATAAAAGATCATAATCAACAACATACCCAAACAGATGAGGGTGGAAAGAAGAAGAATGATCTTGAAACACAAGTTGAAAAAGGCATTAAGTTAATAGTGATCCAGGCTCCAGAAAAAATGTAAGAGGAAACATGCAGCAATCAAGGAGTGTCTGGAAAAAAATGAACACATACATCAGGGAGTTCTGACTCAGATAAAGAATTTCCCTCAAAGTCTAAAGGAGAACAAAAGGAAATAGTAATTACCAACCCAAACTCTTGGGTTTGGCAAAAATATCAAAGGAGGAAAAGTAAAAAACAGAAGTAGTTTATATAGGTAAATGTTAGTCTCACGTATGTTTTATGTAGCCTATTTTTTTCATATTTGGACATTTGGGACAGTGGTGGAATAAACTCAATGCATGTACTGAATGTAATTTTTTATTTAATGGAAAGTTATGATTTTTCATTTCAAAACGAAAAACTGATATTAAAACCTAATATTATAAAAATTATTCTTATAAACCTAATATTATAAACTATTAATAATATATTCAATCATAATTAAGTATAATAATAGTCAACCTTATTATTATTATTATTCCTAAATTTTATCAATGTCAATAATAGTATTCGTAATCTTGGTTGTTACCAACCAAGGATGACCTTAGCTGAGTAAGCTTTACAGTGTTTGAGTTTATTCAACCATGGTTGACTATAGTTGAATACAGTTGAGTTATGTTGACTAAGGATAACTATGAGTGAGATTGTTGACTATTTTTAAATATGGTAAGCATAGGTTTGACCATCTTTGATCATGGTCAAGTATTTAGACAAGACCTATCATAGTTGACTTTGTTTGACTATGTTCACTTATATGTTTGACTATTAATATTAATCAATAATAATGACAAAAATTATGTTTGATCAAGATGAGGGGTGTTGGGTGTATAATTATAAACTTTAGCTTAACATTAAGTTATTAATTAAGGGTTAACATTATGTTCAAAATTTAGATTTCAATTATTAGGTTTTTAATTTAGGTTTTATTTAAGTTTATTATTTTATAAATAATATTTATAATATTTACTTAACAATAATTGGGTTTATACATTAGGTAAATATTGAGTTTTTAATTGTGTTTATTAAGATTAGTATTTATAGCTTGGAAACTCAGGTTACCAACCATTTGTGAGTATGTTTCATTCATAGTGGCTCATCATGAGAATGAAATCCTTGGAAACATGCGAGAGAAAAAATATATATTAGAAAAAAGAAGAAAGAAAAAGGAAATAAGTAAAAGAATATCGACTTTAATGGGAAAAAAATAATAATAATTAATTTCTAATAATTAGGTTTTATAATATTGGATTTAGAATATTTGATTCTACTATTGTGTTTCAATATTAGGTCAAATGTTTGAATATTAATATTAATCAATTACAATTATAGGAATTTATGTTTGATAAGAGATGAGGAGTATTGACTATCAAACATAGCTGAACTTAGTAAGCAATATTAGTTAATGTGGTTGACTAATTTTGTAATATTGCAATTCGATATTGAATAAATTGCAATGTATTGAAACATTTCCATAATGATTGTCATTTTGATTGTCACATTGTGGTCTTTATGCAAGATAAAGGAAACTATACTCAAATAAAAATAGGATGTGGGATCAAATGAGAAAGAATTTGCAACCATGGCCAACAAAAAGGGAAAATTTGGCAAATTTGTTCCATGAAGAACAACCAATAGAGATATATCCAAAATTCAATGCTTTGGATGTAAAGAATATGGACACTACAAAAGGAATTGTCCAAAACTTAAGAAGAACAACAACAACAAAAGAAAAAGGGAAGAAGCTCACATTACTCAAGAGGTGAAAGAAGAAGAAGAGAATTAAAAGAAGGAAGATCCTCTGGATCTCTACTATTACTAAGTCTACTTATTTACTTAAAGTCTTCTTTCAAAGTTTTGAGTAGTATAGGAGAATGTAGGAATAGAATAAAAATGCATGGCTAGAAACATCTTCCAAAATCTAGAAGAATGATGTACATAGAGTTCAAAATACTCATGTAGAAGGAGAATTTAGAAATAGAACAAGATCAATAGTTAGAAATATCTTCTAGAAAATAGGAGCATAGTGTACATATAGCTCAAGATATTCGTATAGAAGGAACATACCTATTGTAAGACCTTGTCGATGATAAAATAATAAGTGATCATGATTGTAAATCCTAGAAGGCCACCATCATCAAAAGAAAGAGCCATTTGTAGGATGACGATCTACAATATCCTATGACAATAATCTTCAAAATAAGGTTCATAAATAAGAGCATATGTGTCAACAAGAATTCAACTCATGGAATACAAGAAAGAATGATGCGAAGGAAAAATGGATGAAGAAAAGAAGGGCTACATCAATTAAGAAGGACCATAAAATGAAGCCGATATGATCAAAGAATAATTAAAATGAGGTATGTGTGCACTAAAAGGTAAATTCATGTAATCTTATATATTATTAAATTCATGGGAATAGATATAAGACATGATCATGTATGAAAAGATCTCTTTCATCGAAGACATACTCAAGATAATGTACAAGTCAATAAGAGAAGTGCTCAGGTAAGGAGCATAAGTTTGTTTACTACTCAATGAAGCAAGTTAAGAACAAAATGCTCTCCTAAGGAGTACAATATTGCTAACTAAAAGACATGTGAAGAAGAATTGCTGACTAGTTCAAGTAAGCAAGAAAAGAAGAAAGTGCTCTCATGGGGAAGTATAAGGTTGTTATCTAAACAGCTCAAGAAGAAGCAAATGAAGAAAGAGATCAAACATGTCAACGACACCATGGCCATAAGGAATCACTATCTGACAAGATTTATTAAAGACATCTCCCGCACGAAGACATGACAACTTTGACTAAGGTTAAAGGACCCTTGACACTTATGAAGGCCTTAGAGATATTAAAGTGCAGGTAGTTGATTCAACTCTATGAAGATGTCATGATGAATATTTCATCCAAAAGAAGAACTATCTAATGTTGAAGCAAGTCAAGATGATGCCATGAAGGGCTACCAAATCGAAGCATGGAAATAAGAAAGTAAAACTAAGCATCTATGTGATCGGTACTCTAAGAGCATAGACAAATGACAAAGAAGTAGCTAGATGATGAAAGAACCCAACACACATCTAGAAGGAAACTTTCCATGAAGAAGCAATGACTTGACAAGCCAAGAAGGAAAGTGATCAATGGTCGTTGCCTTACCAAGAAGAAGTTACAACAAAGAATTTATAACATCAAAGAAGGAGATCAAGTATCTGAAGGACACATGAAGAAGAAGTTACAGATGAATGGACAAGTCCCTAGCTAAGAGGAACTTATAAAAAGTTCCCCATTACAAAGGAACTTGGAAAAGTACCTTGTGAAAGGATACTTGGTCATATATTCCTCAATTAAGAGGAAGAGATAGACACAACATTGTTGTGTTCACTTGAGAAAAAATAATGGGAGGATTGGGTAATCATATGGCATCCGATATTATTTAAGGATGTGTAGGGAATCCAAGGTAAGAGTATGCAAGAGGACCAATATTATTTGAGGGTTGGGAACCTAAGACAATAATAGTCCTAGAAGGTCATACTCAGTGAAGACCTAGGTGGGTATGTACCTTGAGAGACAATGACAAATGTGTCTATAATTCATTGGTCTCACCAACATTATTCTCTGATCTTATGAGAGATAGAGATGTTAGTCAAAGGCCTTGCTATGAACAATGTTGTTTACTATGATGCTATAATAGATGGATTGTCAATAGGTTTCTCTTATGTGAATTCTTCAAGATTTAAAATGGCCAAACACCTTGTAATGATTTATCAATACCTCCCTAGTTAACAGGGAGTGTTGAAGAAAGTGTAACTTGGTTCATTCTTCATAAGTGTAATTTTAATATTTGTATTTATAAAAAGAAAATTAATATTATTTTTGTTATTTATATCAATAAGTTTCTTGCTCATTCAATAGGTCTAGCACATGTCAAAGTGTTATAGGAAAGTGAAAGAGTCAAAATAAATGTTGAAGACCCTTAACGACATGTTACGCCATGAATATTTATGTATTGGAGTCAAAAGAATACCAACAAGCAATGTCAACAAGTCTCCTCCATGCAACGACATCGCCGAAGAAGTAATATGAATTATATATGACAAGTCAGCCTCATGTCTACAAGGCAACCTCAATTCAGCCTAAAGAAAGGACAAAGTGATATATATAAGAGGTTTTCCACTCCTCCAAGATAATTAAATATACCTCTAAAATCAACGAAGTGAAGGGATGAGTTAAGGGTAAAAAAGAGACGAGAAAGGGAACCTCTAGTGAAATGAAGAAGGAAGAACACTGAACCTTAAAGGATTTTTCTAAGGTCTATTAGAGTGACATGTGCAAATATAAAGAGGGTAGCTTTTATTTCATGGCAACGCTCCACCATAGTAAAACGCATATCATTTTTTGGGTTAGAAAGGCAGGCTTGTAAGGCCTCTCACTAAATAAAAGAAGAAAACAGGACTTCCATATAAGGATCTTGAAGGAATCCCTTCAGACATGCGAAGAAACAATGATACACTCTTTTCATATCAGACTTGCAACCATATCTCAAGAAAGAGCTCAGTTGGAGGAGGGATACAATACTCTTCATATGTGAAGGAATCTACGAAGAAAAATGAGGAATATCTCTTATAGAATAAGCATAACAAGGATTAGTAGTAGTTATCGAAAGAAGGAAAAAAGTGTCGGAGGAAGGAGTTCAAAGTGTCAGAAGAAGAATGAAAAATACTTGACTTTTTCTTAGAGGATATTCTTGTCAAGGGTCTAGGGTTTGGAATTTATCAGTAGAAGCTTCAATAAGGGAAATTTGAAGAAGGGTTTTCCTCTCTAAGAGAGAGAGGTTTTTCCCTGGCAAAAGGCCAACATCTTGTGTTCTTGTCTTTTGTATTTTGATAGTAGCTTGACGAAGTAAGAAAACATACACTAATAATAAGAAGAATATCAAGCTAACAAGAAAAAGTTAAAACTGATTCGCAAATTGTTATCATTGCTGGAAGAATCCTATCTTAACTATGATGCCCTATATTCTTCAACAAAACATTCCCTTCATGACATGTTTCTAGACATATTTAGAGAGAACACATTCAAGAAAACTATAATTGATCCTCTCATTATTTAATATACAAATGGGACAACAAGATGGACTTTCAATTCCTATTATAGAGGTTTTAAGTTATTAATAGTATTTTTTATGTGCTAGATTCCAACAAAAAATAGTAATCTTAGGAAAACCATACAGACTTCAAATATTCACCCATAAATGGGTATTTGATAGAGAATTTGGGATACATATCCCAATTTTATAGTGTATGAGGTATTCCCCTAACCCCTTTTATATTTAGTAAGAATTGATAAAGGTGCACACCCATCGAGAGATTTCTTAAATTCAAGGGATAAATGTGACAAATGAGGGGGAATGAAAAATAAATTCCATCTACACCAATTACCTTCTTGGTTCCAATGTGAATATGATAAATATTAGGTCACCATGTGTCATCACTCCAAAATTTCTTTGAGTTGATAGAGAAAGAAATGATATAGGTAGCCACAAACCTAGTTTGGAGATTAGGATCTAGCCTTCCTAATGCTCAGAGAGGGCTCTCTCTTTATGATTTAACTTTGTTTTAGTTATTTGATTTTAGGCTAGTTATGAGTGTACTTCAGTTTTGATTTCAATTTTGTGGTGGGATCACTTACTTAGATGGATAGAGGGATATCCTTTACCATTGGGATATGGGGTCAAATGTCAAGCAAACATGACTGGATCGAGTTCTAAAAAATAGTGTCTACAGGGCAAGATAGTTGAGTTACTTTAGATCTCAGGGCTGGATGGTGAAGTGGTTTTCAACTGGATCCAAGGAGAAATTAAGGGTTCCTTAGGCTAGATTATTAAGAAATTGAAAGATCTCAACCGAGATGGGAGAGAAATTAAGGATTCTCAGATCTGGATATCAGAAGAGAACATAAAAATGATTAACTATTCAAGGCAGAGTGTACTTAAACAAATTCTAAAATAAATTTCCTGTTAACACGTTCACTTTATATAAAATTTAAGTTTGTGAGATACATAAGAAAATAATAAATTTGACAAAAAAAATACTTCATTGTAATAGCTCAACACATGAATCCTGTAACGCAATCTCTTTATTACTCGGTCCAGTCTGCTGACTTCAAAAAAAATTGTACGATAACCCTTAGGTATATGATCAAAATAACTCTACAAATGTATCGAAATCCACCCTAAATACTTTGAATTATGAAGTATTTATACAAAAATAGTTTATAAAATATCACAAACTTCCTTGGGAATTGATCTAGGAGAAAGAAATATCTTCATGCGAGAAGATAGAGACAGATGTTCAACTATTGTATGTTGTCCCTGTTTATTAGGTTGTGTTGACTTTATGCTTTGATATTTTGCTTTTTATTCTCTGCCTTGATGTTGGTATTCATGTTGGCTCTTCATTGTACTTTGACCTTTCAACTAATACTCTTTTACCTAGTTGATCTATCATTTTCCTTTTACTGTGTTGTTTTCACCCTTACTGTACATTTTTACATTCTGAATATGTATTTCTACAGTAACTCATTCAATTTATCCCATTTTTCTACATCTGGTAATTGGATATTTACCATCTTCTTATAGATTTCATCTGGTTTAGTGTATTTGGAAAAAGTGGATTTATTTACAAAAAGGTGTTTTACCTCATGTTGGAGGTAAAACAAGTTCTCAAAGGTCTGATATAGGACCTCAACAATAGGCATCCCCTTCATAGAGGAAGTGTTCACTTGATCCCTTACCACTTCTCTAATTATTCTGTTGTAGTCTTCCTGTGGTATCAATTTGTCATTTATTACTAAGGGATTTGGCAGACCTTTTTGCCTCAAAACATCAAACTTAACCATGAATCTATCCATATCCAGCTGCATGGTTTTTCACTTATCTTCCAGGTTCATCATCAAATTCCTCTTGGTGAGGACCCTTTTTATTTCTAGTATTGTTCCTATCATGTGAGGTATCTCCAATTCCTGTAATTCATATTTTCTTCTGGAGTAGAGGAAGTGAATGATCCTAGTGGCTTTCTCTGGTGTTAGCGCTTGAAATTTTACCTCAGGCTGAGAAAGGTAAACCTCAAGGCAACATCAAACCATTTAGCCTCGTAGCTAGCCCTACGGGGCAGGAGAAGGCTCTCTCCAGTCTATCTCATAAAATCTTCAATAGATGAGATGA
>APFE031366330.1:86049-120575 GCA_000404065.3 Pinus taeda
ATGGTGTGTTTCTCTATGTACCTGTAAGTGTGTTATGTGAATCATTTCCTTTCTTTTCCTTCTGCACATTAATCAAACAAAGTGTTAAAGTAAGAATTCATGACTGTCATGCTCTGCTTTTAAGTTTATTTAATTTCAATGTTTTCTACTATTTAAGGAGAATTCAAAGTTATTGTTTGCTCTCCTTAACTCCTCACCTATCATTCCTAATCATCCACCTCAATCAAAGGCATCAATACTATCTCCTACCTCGCCCCAAAGAACCCCGTGCAGAAACTGTGTCCAATCCCCGCATCCAAAATTGCCATCCCCTCAATTTGCCACCAAAAACCCTAAAAACCCCAAATCAACCCTTTTGATCAGTTTACTAGCCTAAAATCAATGTTACCCTATTGGTCATCTCATCCATTGAAGATTTTACTGAGTTTGACCGGAGAGAGCCTTCTCCTGCCCCGTAGGGCTAGCTACGAGGCTAAATGGTTTGATGTTGCCTTGAGGTTTGCCTTTTTCAGCCTGAGGTGAAATTTCAAGACCCTGTAATACCACTGCTAACCAAACCTTGATCTCCATTTCTTATTGCAACGTCTGAAGCTGGTTATATCTCAACGTTTCTGCATTATTCGCTATCTCATATAAATTATGAACAGGAATTTCCTCCACGCCCCATTTTTAAATTCTTTCAACCATGAACCCAAAATGCTTTAAAGAGATACAATCATTGGTCTATCTTCTGGGTACTTGGTCAAAAAGCTTTGAATAAAGCTTATCATAAGGAAGGTCTTCCCTGTTCCTGATACATGTGCCAAAATGCAACCACCAGGTTCTTCCATTTTACTCATCCAATTTCTCTGTGTTCTGGAGAAGGTAATGTTCTGTGTCATTAGTAGCATCTTCAAAACCTTCTATAGTTTCCACCATAAGATTCAACTCGTTTTTTCCACCCTCTCTGGCCACCTTTTTCACATCTCTAAGTGCCTGCAGTTCTTTACAGCAATCATCAGTGTTATCTTCTAAGTTCTCTATAGCCCTTTCAAGTTCAAAAAACCCTTACACTCATTATTCCTGGCCATCCATCATCACCTGCTTGTAACTTGCTTTGCCTCTGATTGCTGATGATGTTTTGGATTGTGCTTTTGCAGGGATAGGAGCTTGAAGTTGCTACTGCCTTTTGAAGAGCTGGAGAATAAATTTCATATTCTAAAGTACCACATTTAATGATTTCTTCTTCAAAACAGGGTTTTGAAGAAGAACCAATCTCACATTTAACATACAAGACGGAGTCTAACATCGGCTCCACTTGGGATGGCAGCTGCCGCTCTTTGGAGGTGCCAAGAACCGCAGAACTTTGGGAGAGCAGACAGTGCCTCCACCCATTGGGCAATGGAGTCATCATCGACACAACTCTAGACTCATTTTCAAACTGAAACTGAACTCAAACTGATTTGATCTCAAGACTGAAATGACTGAAAAAATGACTTAACAATCTTCAAGAAAACTAAAACAAGATGCTACCCTTATGGCTGCTTATTTATTTACAACATCTACTCTAATCTGCTGTACAAACAATAGATCAGGTAATACTAAAATGCCAAATTAGCCATTCAAGTAAACCTGAGAATGATGCCGCTCGAGAATGCTTCCGCCAGGACACAGATGTAATTGCTGGCAGCGCTTCATGCACGTAATGAGCCTGGTCACGGAAAAGACAACCTGATTTGTCAATCAAACTGAAAAACATGTCCATGTATGCCGCAATAGGATCACGGTAGCCAGACTCTGTTGGCTGCCCCAACTCTGCAATACATACTTCCAGCTGCACACTGTCAATATAAACATCTGTAGGCAAGTCTATGATTTCTTTTTGCGATTGAGGAAGGATTTCCAAAAACCTTTTAGGGTCTTGGAAATCATATGACTGGATCTACTCATCTAACCATTGAATCTCCTCTTCAATTCTTTCAACAACTAACTCATAAACTTTAGTTTTGAATCGAGGGAACTTTAGAGATTTCAAACATTGAAGCAAAGCATTGAAAACATCTTCATCAAATTCAGTATTTGCTAACAAAATTCTTATTTCTTCTACTGCTTCACACAGGGTATACCTTACCATTGCATGAATGAATCAACAAGCACTGGAATGTCTGGATCGAATTGGAGTCGTCGGGTGAATAGTTCAGCCTGTATATGTATCTGAGTGCTGTCCACCATCAGCATCAGAATTGCACCTTGATTGCATGTACTGGGACGAGACAATCAATAAGTCGAATGTTCTCCCCAACATGGTCGCCAGTATGTTAGCACTTGAAATTTCACCTCAGGCTGAGAAAGGTAAACCTCAAGGCAACATCAAACCATTTAGCCTCGTAGCTAGCCCTACGGGGCAGGAGAAGGCTCTCTCCGGTCTATCTCATAAAATCTTTAATAGATGAGATGACCAATAGGGTAACACTGATATTAGGCTAGTAAACTGATCAAAGGGTTTTTAATAAAATGATGGGGTTTTTCTGGGCTGCATTGGCAAAGTCACAGTTTGAGCAGAGAAATATAATGACTAACACAGATTATCGACTGACGCAAGGTAGGCAAGAAATTTAACATCAAATTGAAATTAAATGGGATGGCAAGACTGGTGAGGAGCTAAGGAGGGAAAACAATACCTTTGATCCTCCTTAAATAGTAGAAAACATTGAACATGAACAAACTTATAGGCAGAGCGTATACTACTATGAATTCTACCTAAACACTTCATTTGTTCACTCAGAAATGATTATGAATTGAAATGAAACATAACAGATTACATATGAAACACAAGAAAAAACTTATGCTAACTTTCATACCACAGGAATCTCAGAAGTCAGAGCTGTGTAATTTCATTAAACTCTCTGCCAAAAACTGTACATGGTAAGCTCTATTCTCCACCAGCTCTCAGCACTCATAACTCTCCCACTCTCTAAAATGATTATTTTAATACATTAAATAATCTTTGCCCAGGGAAAACAAATCGACCCCAAAACCAGGGATTTGTTTTATCATTATTTAGTTAAATAGAACTAAAAAAAAAAAAAAAACAATCGGTGCTTCTAAAGATAGAATGGCGCATCCTTCTACTTGATAACTGATGAAGTGGCATTCCAGGTGTCAATCCCATTGCTAAAAATAAACATAGTCAACCGAAATTTGTTTCAAGTTTGAATGTAATGAAGCAGTGTAGAATTCCTATGTTTTTCACTTGGGCCCAAAGTTCGTTGCCTGTAAAAGAAACATTTGATACATCACCATATTCGGTGGCATGTTGTACATGGAACTGACTGAGGATAGAGGTGATGAATTTGCACCCGTCATTTGGGAGCTCGGTAAACTATCCAAAGCCTGATATACTGTAGGATGGTTTTGCTAAAGAAACTGAAACCCCGTTCCTGATCATTAGAAGTAATATTCCCAGAATTCACAGTCTGTTGATAACTCTCTGATAGGGATTGACTGATGGACAGAGAACCAAAAATGTCATTCCTTGTTTGATGTTTCTGTATCGACATTCTCCATATCACTACTATTACCAAGCACCAACCCTGCTCCAAGACGCTCGGCACTGATGTTGTTTCGAATGCCACTTCCGTCCCATCTCACCACCACCTCTAATATGAGCGATTGCATATACAAAGCCACGATCAATCAAGGATAGCCGTGTTGTTCTGAAATCAGGCTCAATGCAGACCTCATATGAGCCATACCCGTAAAGAGTTAGAGGATCTGTGCCATCTATTTTTACCAAAACGATGGAAATTGGCACTTGTGTTCCATCAGAAGCTACAGCCCATTTTCGAAGAACTGCAGATTTCTCCTTGTCAAAATCTCCCAAAACCGGTTCAACCTTCTAACTTCGTCAATCCACTTGATGAAATCTGTAAGATTTGCAGGTAATGATTCAAAAACTGCAGAAAGGATTTTTTCTACATTGTCAAAACCTTCTGCTTTCAGAAGCTGCAGAACCAGAGTATAAAGTAAGGATGGACCCTGCTGGTGCTTCAAAATTAGCATAAACCCCCTGTATTTTTGAGTTGTTTCGTCTATGGTATTCATTGCCTCCCAAAGAAGTGAAAGTGGAACCCAATGGGGAGGATACTTGAATCGAGCGACATCTAAAACAAGTGCCATGTTTTTTTTTAGCATGGTATCCACCAATCGGTGAAAAATGGCCAGATCCTGTCTGCTTTAGTGGAGCTCTATGATATGATGTAATCACATGGCAATCTTCAGAAGAAGCACACTTTGCTACAAATCTCCGGAATTCATCAATAGAGCTTTGATTGGAGCGGAAAGCTTCAACCTTAGTTCCAGAACAATTAGCTAGGCATGCCATCAACTTTCACCTTTTCCAAAGGTTCACAACCGTCCAGCATCGATTCATCAAACCAGCGCCAAGGCCCCTTCCATTTTCTTCGAGGATCAATTGCAAGAGCATTGAGAACAACTGCAAGAGTAGCCAATCCACAGTAGGCAGGTTCAGATTGTGTTTGGAAGTATGAAATGAGTTTAAAGAATCCCTCCATGGTCCCATTTTGTAGAGCCTCGCAAAAGAGTTCATTCCATCATTTGAGTACGCCATTATCAAGCATTTGCACAACTCTCCCATTCACCAAATCTTGAGCTGAAACTCCCTCCTCCACATTGTTGCGCATACTCAGCTACCGCACTCCGCGCACAGACATCCCAGCTCTTTGCCAATGTTAGTGCCTTGAATCAATCAGTTAGAGATATACACAATTGTTTTATTGCAGCCCTGTACAGTCCTGTATTGGCCCATCAACAAACTGATTTATGTAATGAACTTTCTCCTTAAACATCACAAAATGGCACATCAATTTACTGACAGGATTGTTCATTGTTATGGTGACCTTTTCTCCTTATTTTTATACGTGATGGAGCAGTGCTTGATTGCTTGCATCTAATGATGGACCAAAGTATGCCTCAAAAACGGTAGTCATGCCTTCTACTATACTATACTAAGCTGAATTATTTTAGAGATACCAGTAGAGGAATTGAAATTGCAGGTTTATAATTTCGTGACTTAGATGGTCTATCTCCCACCAGCAATGTATGGTAGCCTGCTGGCAGTACTTGATAAGCTGCATTGTCGACTACGCCCAAACTCTCACAAGCATTAACTTCTATTGAAACAATTTCACTGCTCTGACCCTTCACGAACACCCTCTTGAATGCTATTATGCTGTGGAAACATGAACAGGTCCAGATTTTGCAACTGATGCATTCACTACAGGAACATTTTAAATCACTTTCGCATAGATGAGCAGAAAAAACTGAGGACAAATCAGATACGTTGTCTACTGCCTGATCTTGCTGTGATTGTAAGGGAGGGGCACAAACATGATCTACGTTCAACACCTTATTAACTTGCTTTGCATCTGAACCTGATAATGCAAATCCTGAAACTTTACAACTTGTTGCCACTGCAAATTCTGGTAGATTAACTCTAGAGGTTCTTCCAATGTAATACCACTGCTGACCAAACCTTGATCTCCATTTCTTCTTGCAACGTCTGAAGCTGTTTATATCTCAACGTTTTTGCATTATTCGCTATCTCATATAAATTATGAACAGGAATTTCCTCCACGCCCCATTTTTAAATTCTTTCAACCATGAACCCAAAATGCTTTTGAGAGATACAATCAGTGGTCTATCTTTTGGGTACTTGGTCAAAAAGCTTTGAATAAAGCTTATCATAAGAAAGGTCTTCCCTGTTCCTGATACATGTGCCAAAATGCAACCACCAGGTTCTTCCATTTTACTCATCCAATTTCTCTGTGTTTTGGAGAAGGTAATGTTTAGTGTCATTAGTAGCATCTTCAAAACCTTCTGTAGTTTCCACCATAAGATTCAACTCGTTTTTTCCACCCTCTCTGGCCACCTTTTTCACATCTCTAAGTGCATGCAGTTCTTTACAGCAATCATCAGTGTTATCTTCTAAGTTCTCTATAGCCCTTTCAAGTTCAAAAAACCCTTACACTCATTATTCCTGGCCATCCATCATCACCTGCTTGTAACTTGCTTTGCCTCTGATTGCTGATGATGTTTTGGATTGTGATTTTGCAGGGATAGGAACTTGAAGTCGCTGTTGCCTTTTGAAGAGCTGGAGAATAAATTTCATATTCTAAAGTACCACATTTAATGATTTCTTCTTCAAAACAGGGTTTTGAAGAAGAATCAATCTCACATTTAACATACAAGACGGAGTCTAACATCTGGCATATCTCCCAATTTTGTTTTAACTCTATGTATGGATTATGTAGCCTCTTTTACTAGTTCAATTTGCTCAAAAATTACTTGGATGGATAGCTAAATATCATTGAAAGATTCAATGATATTGGCCCATAACTGTTCCTTGGCTTGGCAGGTGTCTCCTTCAAAGTCAATTCCTTAGCCAAACTTTTTATTATTTCATTCATTCTAGCTTCCTTTTGTACTTCTTCCTTGTGCATAATCTGGGCAAGCTTATAGTTAGTCTCTAGAATGGTTATCCTTTCCTTCATGCTATTCATTTATGTGGTCTGAATTGACATGTCTTCCATTGCATTGACCACTTTACTTGCCTCGTCATCTGGATTAGCTGTTGTCGTTGACCCTATTGTTCATGTAGACATTATGGTAGCTGGCAGTGTTGTAGCCATTAGAGTTGTAGGAGCTAATGATGCTACCAAGGTGGATGGTACTGCAGTAGTAATTTTTGGGATAACAGTGGCAGGGGAAGTCTCAAGACTGGCATGTTTTAATTGTATCAAGTTGTCTAACTCCTTTTCCGTTTCCTTTAGTTGATCATTCAATTTTAAAATGAGGTCCATCATTTCCACCTAATGTGTTTGGCTCTCAAGGACCAATTTTGTTTGTAGGCACTCTAAATGAGGCAATTTGAGTTTCTTTTTCAAAGCAAAAATGTCCTCATTCTTCTTCTTTAATAACTTTTCAGTAGCTTTGATGTCATTGGGATCATTTCCCAGTTCAATTACCAAGTCCTCTAATGACTTGATCATGTTGTCCTTGGCCTGTGAGGAGGCCTTTTCCAATTTGTATTGTGATGTAATGTTGTCCAATGAACGTTACAGATTATGTGCAGCCATGGCTTTTCCTATTAAGGTGGAGTAGATCATCTCACCTACCTACTTGTAAAATTCAATCTGGTCAATGGGATGAACATATCTGACCAAAACCTCAAAGTTTGTTTTCCTATAGTCAGCTGATATTTTTGGCTGCTGGAGAATAGGTTGCATGAAGGACACCTGCATTTTTCCTATTTTGATGTCAAAAGTTGACATCAATCTGCTTTGATTTGTTGGTATGTGCTTGAAGTATTGAGCATAGGTTTCATCCTTCAACTTCTCATTTCCGAATTTGATTTCCTTACATTTGTCCTTGATATCCTTTTCTTTATCCGTTGGCCTAGTGAATGAAGAAACCTCAACATTGAGTTGTCTCTCAATCAGTTGAGTGTTAAATGTTTGAGGGGTGATGTGTTTCTCCTGAAGATGTTGTGCCTTTCCTTCTTTCCACCATTGTATTAGTGTTAGTGATTTCCATTGATTCAATGGTTTCTTCCTGTTCAGTTACAGGATTCATCTTCGGTCTTTTCCTGAGCTCAGACTGCTCATATGCGGTTTCAATAGCAGAATTTGAACCCTCCTCCCTATTTCTCTTTGGTTTTCTCTCCTCATTTGCTGGGGTCTATAAAATAGTAGAAATATTCATGGGTTCCCCTAGTTTTGGAACCTGTAGGAAAGAACTTTCATTAATTTGTTTCTCTACATCAATCACTGTATTTTCTACATCCACTATTGTGCTATCCATGTCAATTAGAGTGTTTTCCAACCATTTTGATTCATTGGCAAACCTCTCAATAGTCGGTATAGGATGGTGGATGAAAGGTCCCAATTTGACCTTGATTCTAAACTTATTTATGACTCCATAAGGATAATACTACCACATAATGTTGTATTTGAAATTCATTTGTTGTAAGATCTTGTCAGCCTCTGGTCCAGCTTCTTTGTTATTACAAATGAAGGGGCCCAATTGATTTTTCATTTTGAATTGGGTTTCTTCCTAGCTGCTAGGAAGTTGACTTCATCAGAATTGTTAATCTGCCTAAATTATTCTAGTGCAAATATCCTCATTGGGAGGTATTTGGGAAGTTTGTAAGGGGGAAGTTGGCATCCATAATTTCTTATTTCTGTGTGGTTCTGGTACAAATACCAGTCTCCCACCTTACTATTATTGGCCAACTGTAAAACCCTTTTGATATCTTGACTGATTCTGGGCTGAGGGCTACTGGTTAGCATATTCATGACTAGATGGAGAAATGAATCTATGGAGTCCTTGTCAGTGAATATAGTGGAGTACTTCTAGATCAAGGTTGTCCAATCGATAACTGACCTTGGATTTCCTTTCGTATCCAACTTCTGGATGCTGACAGGGAATTTGTCAGATTGATAATATAAGAACATATGAAATAATACAGATTGGTACTCGAAGACTCTTTCAGTAGGTAATCTGGTGAATTTTTCATGCATCCTATCTACTATGATTTGAACATACTTGTAAATTATAGCATGAGGCTTGCCTAGGCTAAACATGGAAAGGAAAGTCAGGATAGCCTCATCCACATGCTAATTTATGGTGTATCCCAAAATGCAAGAGAGCATGGCAATAATTTGTCTACCTCTCTCAGAAAAAATGGTGCAGCATAAGGAGGGTTGTCTGTGGGAGTATGGCATTCCTCTATGATGAATGTTTGGAAAATTTGGGCTATTCTAAGAACGTCTAAATTGGTATGAAGGTCCAAAAATTCTCTAATAGACAGTGGGATCTCATTAGGGCTTGGTTGGACCCACAGTATTTGGTTAATGGATTCTGCAGTGATGGTAAACAAAACTCACTAGTTAGGGGTAACAATGGCTCTTTGGTTGGGAATGTAGAAAGCATGATAGAAGTGGATGATGTTTGGGAATGGGTGTACTTCTTGAAACAATTATTTGGGAAAATTAGACTCCCAAAGGTGAATGTTATCGTTCTGGTTTAAGAACTTGTCCTTACTCCAACAATGGAGCTTTAGAAGGTAAGGAGGAGAAGGTGTGTCCTTTATTTGGAATTCTTTGTCTCCCAATGCAAGGTGGTCGATGTCCAGGTGAGGGGTTTGTAGAGGTCTTACATCCAGAGAGGTTTAGGAATCCATAACTAAGTTTATAGATTTGAATTAGGCTTTGAGGGGTTTCAGAAGTGAGGTTTATAAGCCCTCGTAGAGTGGGAGTGTAGTTACAATCTGGAAAAGGAGGGTTTCGCATATACAAATAAGCTTGTCTTCAATTCAGGCAAATTTCTTAGTTAATTTCCATTAATTAAGATTTCAATTAGACTGTGCATTTTCAAATTGAAGGGTCATTTTGGTTTTCCCAAGAATACCTGGAAATTGGCAGTTTGGATTACAAAATAGGTTCAGCGATGAATATAAGGGTAATGTAGCTTTAACTGTCAACTGCTTGCTTTAATCAGGTATCTGGAGCTTCTTCAAGTAGCAAGCGGTGGTTAGACTAGACATAGAGGTTTCAAGGTGTCCCAAATGGCTAAGTAGCAGTTGCAGTGAAAAACAAGCGAAAAGAGCAATTTGGGGTTTTTTGTGGCCTTTTAATGGGTAATAGCCATATTTTGGCACGGAAAATATAAATGACCAGTGGGCAGTGTTCGGCTTGGGCGGGGTGGTGGTTTTCTGGGTCATCGCACCACTTTTGGAGGGTAGGTGGTATTTTTCACAAGCACGTGATCTAGCTTGGGGCCTCCACGTAGCCAAATTGTGCCCAGGCAAAACTGTAAATCTTGCATGCTCTTAGGCCCTTATCAGTTAGATGACGAATCTACGCGATATGGATGTACGCTGTCAGATCTGGGGGTAGGAGATCAAAGCATTATCACATGGTTAAGTTCCATGGATGAAATCGAGACAATGATTTTGCAAGACCAGTGATTTAAGTAGAAATAATTGTAACTAATTAGTAAATAAGGGCAGGATTTAATATAAGCAACGGGTTAATAAAGTGGGACCATGGTTTATGTAGTGGGGTTTTTTTAACCGCACCAAAGGTCGGTGGGCTAAAAAGTTTTATTGGGGAAATATGAAATAGGGGAGTTAACTAGATAAAGCAGGGACATAAAAACTTAGGATAAAGGGGGTTTTGTGGGTTTTGAAGGGAAATGGGGAAATTAATAAGCGGGGAAGGTAATATTTGTATTGGGGAATGGGTTTCACCCTAGGGAAAAGGGGTTTTGGGTAGGGGATGTTTTTTGAAGGGTAATTACTAGGGAAATGTGTGAAACCAAGGGGTAGGGGTCAAAATGATGAAAAACAAAGGGTATTTATAAGTGATGAAGGGATAATAGGGAAATTAACAAACCAGCATGTGGGGGTGTAGTGAAATGAGGGGAAACTAGTAAACAAGCTTGTTAATATCCTTGCTTTCTCGCAATTCTTCCTGCACATGAAACATAGGATTAAGCATGATACATGTGTTCTTAACTCAGTAATCCTTGTGCATTTTCAACCTTTCTTCTACCTACCCTTTGTTTACACTAACATTTTTTCTTCATTTGATTGGGTGCATTTGAGCTTGCTGGCCATTTATTTCCTTTTCTTTTGATAAGAAAACTATCTAATTCTAATATTATAACTTCCAATGGCTCAGATTAAAGTGATGAGCTCATTTTTATTCTCTGCCTAACTATTTATCTACCAAGGTTAAAAAATTTGGTTAGATCATTATTCTCTATCTATCAACATGAAATTTAAAGCATGGACGAGTCAAGATTAAGCTATTTGACCATCATGGATTGTGGTAGTTTTCACAAGCTACACACAACATTATTTTTCATAGTAAGGTAAAATAGTGGCATTTGAATTTGCACACTTTCATGATCTATTTATTTGTTTTTGGGGTTCATATTTTTCACTTTTTTTCATCTTTTTCTCTTTCTTTTTGTCCTTTGATTATTCTTTTAGGACATACCCTCTTTACATTTTTTAAATTTTTAATATGGAAAATTTTTTGTAGAAAGCAAAGGTATTTACAATATCACAAGACTAACCATAGCCAATTCAAAATTATGAATCCTATTATTATAGGACCCTAACAATGGCTCCACATGGGGATGGAATTTCCTGGTGAAATGTCAAGAACTTTAAGATCAATAGCCTTTGAAACTGTGACCGTAGTTAACTTGTAAACCACTCTCTTGTGATTTTTCTTTATTCATACTTATCATGGTGAACCCTTCAAAGCTCAAGGCCTTCTCTCCGGGCTTCAAATTTTAAAAGATTACCATCCAATCCAATCTAAACACTGTAATGTTATATACAATGAGTAAAGTAAAGCGAACTATCGTTAATCTATGGATAAGTAATGCTTCAACATTTTACCATTGACAAGTCCTCCTTGCATATCTATTCCATCTAACTCTCTCAAGAAAAATGCATTGTTACCTCTATAGCCATAAATGACATAAGGACGTTGCCATAGGAAATCACTTTTTCCATGTTTTCCCTTATCTTATGCCCTAGAATCCCATTTGAGAACTTTATCACCTATGTAAAAATTATGAGCTTTAGTTTTCTTGTCAAAAATCTTTTTGATGTTATCCTAGATCACTTGTGATTTGACATAGACTTCTTCTCTGGTTGCTGCAAGTGTATTGTTTGATTTATCCTTCTTTGGATATCATTTGGTTCTACTTGCAACTCCTGGATGATATTCATCATTGTTACTAATAAATAGGATGGAAAAATGACATACATTCCATATACTAACTGATAAGGAGATGTATCAATGGACTTGTTGGTAGTTAGTCTCTCTGCCGATAAGGCTTTAACTAACATTTTGTTCGATGTCTTCTTGTTTTATTCTAGTAGTTTCTTAATGATATTGACAAAGCTTTTGTTTAAGGATTCTACAAGTCCATTACCTTCAGGGTAATAGGAAGTGGAACAGCCAAGGGTAATGTGATATTTGTTAGAAAAGTCTACCATTTTCTTGGATTTAAAAGCAGTTGCATTATCAATAATGAGCTTTTGGGGGCATCCAAATCCTCACAAGATATTGTTTTCAAGGAATGAGATAATGACAGAGTTTGTGGCTTGTCTAGAAGGGATGGCTTCTATCCATTTGGTAAAGTAATCAGTGGCTATCAAAATCCAATTATGTTGGGCTGAGGCTGGGTGAATTTCCCCAATGACGTCTAAACCCCATTTTTGAAATAGCACTTCTGTGGATATAGGTTTGAAAGGTAAAGGTAAAAGCTTCCTTTTACTCTCAAATATTTGGCAGTTATGATAGGAGGTCACATGTTTCTTAACATCTGCAAAAAGAGTGGGCTAGTAAAAACCAGCCTTTAGAATCTTGGCAGCAGTTGTTTTCTAATATAAGTGTCCTCCACAATCTCCTGCATGAAATTCTTGCATAACGTTTTTAGCTTCATCTTTCAGTAAACAATTTAATAGAATGCCACCATTGTCTTTCCAAAATAAAGCATTATCTATGGTACAATATTTCATTGCTTTCATTTTAAAAAATCTAGCTTCAGTTCTAGATTAACCAGCAGGAGCTTGTGTGTTTAGTAAGACAAATATGATATCTACATACCAAGGTGAATCTGTAAAGGTCCACTCGTTTGTGGAGTCACCATCTCTTCCTGATTATCTACAACACCAATGAAATTTATATCTAAGGCTTGACAATTCGATTCAGTCATGAGTTTAGCTAAACCTTGGCCTTTGATAAGTTTTGTAGGCTTTATTTCTATGTCATATTCCAAAATAGTTGCAATCCATTTGCTCCTCCTTCCTGCAGGCCCATATTGTGTAAAAATGTCCTTTACTACTAAATTTGGAACATAAGAAATGATGTTTGAATACAAGATGTACACTCTAAAATCTTTAATAGATTTCACTAAAGTTGGTGCTTGTTTTTCCATGCTGGTTCTTGTTTGTCCATTATGTTGTACATTAGTGTGGCATCTCTTAAATATTTGCTGAAAAATGTAATAGGTTTCCCATATCCTTGATCATTCTTTTGCAACAAGACTACTGCAATAGTATGTTCTCAAGCAAAAGGAAAAATTATAAAATCTTTTTGGAAATTAGGACTTATTAGGACTGGAGTTTGGTAAGGGCTTCTTTAATGGCCTCAAAAGACTGTTTGGCCTCTACTATCCACTTAATTGCTGAATCTTTCCTTAACATGTTATTTAGTTATCTAATTAATTTTTCTAAGTTTGAAATGAATCTCCTAAGAAAAATTATTTTGCCTAAAAATGACTATAATTCTTTGATGTCTCTAGGATGAGTGATAGTCAAGATTGCCTCTATTCTAGCAGGATCTATTCTAATCCCATCTTTGGATCTTATCTATCGCAAGAGTTTACCTTATTCTAGACCAAAGAGCATCTTTTTGGGATTTAAGGAAATACCAAATTTTCTGCGTTTAATGAAAACTCTTCTTAGGTGATCTAGATGTTCATTATCAGATTTTGAAAAGACTGTGATGTCATCTTTGTAAATAACTAGAAAGTCATGGATTTCTTTGGCAAAAGCTATATCCATAGCTCTTTGAAATTTTTCTCCTACATTCATTAATCCAAAAGGCATTTTCAAATACATGAAAGAACCCCAAGGAGTAGTAAAGGTAGTTTTTGCTTGATCCTCTGGTTGAACTAAATTTTGGTTGTATTCAAAAAATCCATCAAGCAATGAAATTTTGGATGAGCCTAGTACTCTTTGAAGAATGTGGTCCATTTTTGGGAGAGGATAGTTTTCTTTTAATGACACTTTGTTCAAGTTTTTGAAATCAACACAGAGTCTAATATCTCATGTTTTCTTCCTAGTAGTCACTAAGTTTTAGACCCAATCTAAATATCTAATGGGAGCTATGACTTGGGCATCATACATCCTTTTCACTTCCTTTTCAATGAGTGGCATAAGAACTGGATTAATTCTCCTAAGCTTATGTTTAAAGGGTTTATGATCTTCTTTGATGGGTATCTTGTGTTGAATTATGCTAGTGTCATAAGACTTTAGGTCTTCATAGCTCCAGGCAAAGACATCTTGAAACTCTTTGAACAAACTTATATATTTAACCTTTTCATATAGAGGTAAGGCTTTTGATATTTTAGAGAACTTAGGTTTTTCTTCAGTTCCTATGTTACATTCCTCTATTTCTGCTTTTAGAGGCTCCATTTTTGGTTTCCTAGCTACATTATTTGAATCAAACAAATCTTCTAATGGGACTAATCCCTAAGGAAAAAAAAAAATTTAAGCTTCAAAATTTCCGGATTATCATTTAGTATTTCTTCTATTTCTACATTTTCTAAGTTATCTATTTCTACTTTAGTGAAATTAGTGGGTTTATTTAGGTCTAAAGCATTTATATCTATTTCACTATCTATGTCACTGTCTATTGTACATTATGTATCTATATTACAGTTTTGAAACTCTCCTTCAACATTCATGAAATCATAAATTTGAGAATCTTGTGAGAAAATATAGCAACATTTCAAATTGTCTGGTATAACAAGTCTATGTCTCACTTCTGCAGTGTACTGGTGGTTGGGTTGGAAAGGAAATTTGCAGGTACTAACAAAAGTGGCCAGACTATGAACTTGCAGATTTTGTGTCTTAGGAATGGCAGCAAAATCAGTTTCCAGAAGGCTTTTAATCAAATCTATGACAGTCTCTCTATATTGGCCAAGTGGTCTGTGTATTCTTATCTTCTTTTTCAGTACTAGGCAATTTAGTCTGTGTTTTAGCAGTTTTGTTTTCAATTCTCTTATTTGGAATGGTTTGAGTAACTATTTCAGTTTGAGTTTCAGATGAAGTTATATCTACAATTTTTGGCCTGGAAGTCTCCTGAGTTCCCCTAGGGAGGATTTGTAGGATTTTGGTTACAGGATCTTTTGTTATCTTTTTAGTTTGGTTTGGATTGATCTCTTGGTGGGAATTTCATTATTATTTTTACTTCTTAGAGTATACTATTTGTGAACCTCATATAGCAGATTCATAGCCTTGTTTAAAGTCAAAGGACTCTCCAAATTCTAATTTCAATTGTTGTAGCATGTACAATTCTTGTTCTTCTTGTGTAAGAAAAAACAACATCTTTTTTAATCCTTACTAGATTTATTTGGGTGTCATCCTCTCCCTCATGGTTTTGTGAACCCTCAGCATATTGTTCCTAGAAGGGTGGTCTAATTTGCTGATATGGTATAGCATTCTTTCCAGCGTTAGGATTCTTCTTGAAGTTGGGGTTTCTTATTGGGGGTGGTTGTTGATTGTCCCACTGAGTTTTTCTTTCCATGTTTTCTAATCTATCCATTATTCTTTCTACACTCTTTTCTAAACTATCTATGTTACCGTAAGAAGTGGAATTTTCCTCTTTAATAACAACTCCTTTTTCATTTCTCATCCTAGCTTTCTTAGCTAATTGATTGGCTTCTACACTAATGACAATACTTTGCATTTGTACCAATGTTTCAGGATTACTTTCTCTTAATTGGTATGACATATCAGTGTCAAAACCATTAGGGAATTTGATCAATGCTAGGTCTGGTGGAGGCTTAATATTAGTAGGAATTGCATTGTAGAAGTTATTGAAGCTAGTACAATAATCCTGAACTGACTCATTAGGAGCTCTTCTCATTTTATCATATTCAGATAGTATTTGCAAAGGGTTTTTCTTTCTCTCCCATATATCAATGGATAATCTATGAAAAACAGCTAAATCTACAATATGATTAGTAGGTAAACCTTTGAACCATTTCTTAAAATCTCCTATCAATGTTTGGGAAAATAACCTCATTTGGACATCAGATTCATCAATGTCATGTAATTCAAAATAGTCAGTCATTTTGTTCACATGTTGTTGGGAAGTATACTAAATAGTAGCATCAAACAAAAAGATTTTTCTTTGGTAATCTTGGGGCATGGCATGGAGTTGTGATGGTAAAACCAAAGGTGCATATATATCTGCCATCACTTGGGTTTTAGTTTGGCTAGGGGACAAAGTCGTGGTGCTTGAGGAAAGGCTTGAAATGGATGGAGATGAACTAGATGAGGTTGAGGTATTTGGTTGGATAGGAATCTGATGAATAACTAATTTAGGGGAATGAACAATGGTGGATATTATAGATGAGGTGGTAGTAAATGAAGGTGTATTTACAATGTTTGAAGATTGTGCAAAAATTTCAGAGGCTGCAACAGTGAGGCCAGCTAATTCAACTGATTTTTGAAGATAGGCGTCATCTATATCTCTTATCAAGGTAGAGGTTAAAGCTTCTAGCTTGTCAAAAGTATCCAACACAAGTTTATATAAATCTGGATGTATAGGTACCTTTTTTTACTCAATGAATTGAATAAAATTAGGGTCTAACATAGTTTCACGAATTGCATTTTCTGATTTAGTTCCAAACAATGAGAAGTCAATGACAAATCAAATGGAATATCCTCTAAAGTTGATAATTCCTCGGGGAGTGAATTGCTTCAACTAACTGGCTACTACTTGCTTGAGCTTCTACCTTTTCTGGTTTTCTTAAAATACTGTGAGGGTCATCAACTATTGTAGCAGGGTTTGGACCTAGATTTGCCCTGGTATAGTGAGTCTTTTTGGAAGCCAGAATTTTAATTTTTTAATTGTTTTTTGAAACTTTTTAACATCAATTCTAAAATAACTTTAAGGGGCAAAAGATGAGAATTAAGATTTTCTTAAAGATTTATTACACTGAGGATCAAAGTTCCCAGTATGGTCATCAATAATTTTATTGCTCCAAAATTTCATTGAGTTGATAGAGAAATAAATGATAGAGGTAACCACAAACCTAGTTTCGAGATTAGGATCTAGCCTTCCTAATGCTCAGAGAGGGCTCTCTCTTTATGAGTTAACTTTTTTTTAGTTATTTGATTTTAGGCTAGTTATGATTGTACTTGGGTTTTGATTTGGATTTGGTGGTGGGATCACTTACTTAGATGGATAGAGGGATATCTTTTACCATTGGGCTATGGGGTCAAATGTCAAGCAAACGGGACTGAATCAAGTTCTAAAAAATAGTGTCTACAGGGAAAGATAACTGAGTTACTTTGGATCTCAGGCTTGGATGGTGAAGTGGTTTTCAATCAAATCCAAGGAGTAATTAAGGTTTCCTTAGGCTGGATTATGAAGAAATTAAAAGAGGTCAACCGAGATGGGAGAGAAATTAAGGATTCTCGGATCTAGATATCAAAAGAAAACATAAAAATGATTAATTATTCAATACAGAGTGTACTTAAACAAATTATGAAATAAAATTCTAGTTAATTCATTCACTTTAGATAACATTTAAGTTTGTGAGATACATAAGAAAATAACAAATTTGACAAAGAAAAATACTTCACTCTAATAGCTCAACACATGAATCTTGTAATGCAATCTCTTTATTACTCACTCCAGTCTGCTGACTTGAAAAAATTTGGTAAAATAACCCTTAGGTATATGATCAAAATAACTCTACAATGTATAGCAATCCACCCTCAATATTTTGAATTATGAAGTATTTATACAAAAATAGTTTAAAAAATAACCCAAACTATCTTGGGAATTAATTTAGGAGAAAGAAATATCTTCATGCAAGAAGATAGAGACAGATGTTCAACTACTATATGTTGTCCCTGTTTATTAGGTTGTGTTGTGTTTATGCTTTGATATTTTGTTTTTTATTCTCTGCCATACTGTTGGTCTTCATGCAAACTCTTATTTGTACTTTTACCTTTCAACTGATACTCTTTTACCTGGTTGATCTATCATTTTCCTTTTATTGTGTTGTACATTTTACATTTTGATGGTGTATTTCTACTGTAATTCATTCAATTTCTCCCATGTTTTTTCATTTTGTAATTGGATATTTCCAATCTTCCTGTAGATTTTTTCGAGTTTAGTGTATTTGGAATAAGTGGGTTTATTTACAAAAACGTGTTTTACCTCATGCTGAAGGTAGAAAAAGTTCTCAAAGGTCTACTATAGGACCTTACCAGTAGGCATCCCCTTCATAGAGGAAGTGTTCACCTGATCCCGTGCCACTTCTCTAATTATTCTGTTGTAGTCTTACTGTGGCATCAATTTTTCATTTATTACTAAGGGATTTGGCAGACCTTTCTACCTCAAAACATCAAACTTAACCATGAATATGTTTATAGCTAGGTGTATGGTTTGGAACTTATTTTCCAAGTTCATCATCAAATTCCTATTGGTGAGGAACATTTCTACTTCTAGTATTGTGCCTATCCTGTCAGGTATCTCCAATTCCTGTAATTCATGTTTGTTTTTGGAGTTGAGGAAGTGAATGATCGTAGTGGCTTCCTCTGGCATATCTCCCAGTTCTATTTTAACTCTCTGTATGGCTTCTGTAGCCTCTTTTACTAGGTCAATTTTCTCAAAAATTACTTGGATGGATGGCCAAATATCATTGACAGAGTCAATGATATTGACCCATAACTGTTCCTTGGCTTGGCCAAGTGGCTCCTTCAAAGTCAATTCCTTCTCGAAGCTTTTTATTCTTTCATTCATTCTGGTTGCCTTTTGTACTTCTTCCTTGTGCATAATCTGGGCAAGCTTATAGTTCATCTCTAGACTAGTTATATTTTCCTTGACCTTGTTCATTTCTATGGTCTGAATGGATATGTCTTCCATTGCCTTGACGAGTGTACTTGCCTCGTCACCCAACTTAGTTGCTATTGTTGATCCTGTTGTTGATGTAGATGTGTGGTAGTTGGCAGTGCTCTAGCCATTGGAGATGTAGGAGCTAATGATGCTACCAAAGTGGATGGTACTGCAGTAGTAACTCTTGGGATAACAATGGCAGGGGTAGTCTCAAGAATAGATTTTTTCAATTGTATCAATATGTCTAATTCCTTTCCCATTTCCTTTAGATGATCATTCAGTTGCAAAATAAGGTCCATCATTTCCTCCTAATTTGTTTGGCTCTCAAGGACCTCTTTTGTCTGTGGGTGCTTTGAATGAGGAAATTTGAGTTTCTTTTCTAGAGTAGCGGTGTCCTCATTCTTCTTATTTATTAGATTTTCAGCGGATTTGATGTCATTGGGATCATGTCCCAGTTCAATTACCAAGTCCTCTAATGACTTGATCCTATTTTCCTTGGCCTGTGAGGAGGTGTTTTCCAATTTCTATTGTCATGTAATGTTGTCCAATGAACTTTGCAGCTTACGTGCAACCATGGATTTTCCTGTTAAGGTGGAGTATATCATCTCACCTACCTGCTTGTGGAATTCAATCTAGTCAATGGGATGAACATCCTTGGCCAAAACCTCATGGGACACCTGCATTTTTTCTATTTTGGTGTCAAAAGCTGACATCAACCTGCTTTGATTTGTTGGTGCATGCTTGAAGAATTGAGCATAGGTTTCAGCCTTCAACTTCTCATTTCTCAATTTTATTTCCTTGTATATATCCTTCATATCCTTTTCTTTATCCACTCGCCTGGTGAATGAAGAAACCTTAAGACTCTCAACACTGAGTTGTATCTCAATCAATTGAGTGTTAGATGTTGAGGGATGGTATGTTTCTCTTGAAACTATTGTGCCTTTTCTTCTTTCCACCATTGTATCGGTTTAAGTGATTTCCACTAATTTAATGGTGTCTTCCTGTTCAGTTACAAGATTAAACTTGGGCCTCTTCATGTAACTGATATCGAACTGTTCATCTATGGTTTCGATGGCTGAACTGGAACCTTATTCTCTCTTTCTCTTTGGATTTCTTTCCACATTTGCTGGAGTTTGTAAAATAGGAGGAATATTCAATGGTTCTCCTAGTTTTGGAACTTTCAGGAAAGACCTTTCATCAATCTGTTTCTCTACATCAATCAGTGTATTTTCTACATCCTCTATAGTACTATCGATGTCAATTGGAATGTTTTCCAACCATTTTGATTGGTTGGAAAACCTCTCAATGGCCGGTATAGGATGATGGATGAAAGGTCCCATTTTGACCTTTATCCTCAATTTATTTATGACTCCATGAGGGTCATACTACCACATAAAACTGTTTTTGGACTTCATTTTGGCATTATGATGCAGGTGTTGTCCTTGATGGAAACTGACTCAGATGAAAGCTCACAGTGCAATAGGTCAAAGAATTATAGATTATAGTACAAAGAATGAAGAAAGAGAGGTATACGCAGGTTCACCTTGTCCAAGTTGTGTATACATGTAGGTTTACTGAACAAAAGGAGCGTATATGTACAGACACACTTTCACAGAATGAAAAGCACGTATATCTTGGAAAAACAAAGTTTCTTGTTCCAAGGTATTTGACCTAAGGTATTTGGTCTAAGGTATTTGGTCCAAGGTATTGGCCCTAAGTAGTTTTGTTCCATGGTATTGAGAAAGGCCTAAAAATATATAAGGAGGAGAAGATCATTAGGCCAATTGTGCAAGTATTTTGAATATCTTATGAGGCATTGGATCATATATGCAGGTTAATGAGCTTCTGATGGTTTGCTTGATGTGATCTAAGGAGGCACCTATATGGATGATGAAGGTTGATGGACCAGGATCATAAAGGCTTAAAAGTATTATCATTATGTAGTTTTATCTTGAACAATCTAGATATGAATAGTGACGCATGTTTTATTCTGTAAATATGATGATCTGGGTATGACTAAAGTTTGGAATAGTTATGATGTATTAAGTTATCATTTACAGATCTGTACGTAGTTTTTATTTATTAAAGACTGTATACACATTGGTTCAGCATATCAAAGTACCGTATACATCATAAATTAGAATTTGCAGATCTGTACGTTGGTTCCCTTCAGTAAAAGAGCATATACATGCTAGTTCGACACATGGAAGTAGCATATATGTTATGAAGCATGATGTTTAAATATTCAGTAGTTTTTTTTTGTTGTTGTAGAGTTCTAGATTCTGCTTTGTGTTCTAGTGATTGTATTCTGTTATGATTTTCTGAGTTTCAATGTTGTTGATGGGTCCAATATGAAAATTGGATGAAATGTGGCCTTCAGATTGTGGTGTTGTGTTCCAGGAGTATCCAGTCTGAAAATTCATGAAACATGGTCCCTGGTGGAAGAGTGGAGTTTTCTGTAGGCTCGCACCTACAGAAAACTCCCTTCCAGTAGTAGCTGGAGAATGAGAGAATGTTGTAGCCTTCTACAGGTGGATGCCTGTGTACTGGTATGGGTCTACACTAGTACAAGATTGTAAATAGATTTTCTTATTATTAAAGAAGATAGAGATGACAACAACGGGTGGTTTTTACCCACCTTGTGTTTCCACCTTATATCTTGGTGTTCATATTTGTTGCTTATTTGTGATGCTTTATTCTGCTTTTACTTCACTGTCTAATAAATCTTTGATATACTGGTTTAAGCTCAATGCATGATAAATTGTCTAAATCAAAATTTCTCTGTATATATGCTGGTTTCTTTAAGTACAGTCATGTGTACATGCTAGTTCACTTCGCCGAAGTAGCGTATATAAATCTGTTTGGGAAATAAAATTATAGATATGATAATATTGATTCACCCACCCCCCCTTAGTATTATTTCCAAAAAGGACAACCTCATCCAGATGTTCATCTGTGGTGTATCCTAAAATGTAAGAGAGCATGGTAATAATCTCTCTGCCTCTCTCAGAAAAAATGGTGGTAGCATAAGGAGGGCTATCTATTTGAGTATGCCATTCCTCTATGATGATATTTTGGTAAATTTGGGCTATTCTAGGAAGGTCTAAATTGGCTAAAAGGTCCAACAATTCTCCAATAGACAATGGGCTCTCATTACAGCTTGGTTGGACTTGCAATATTTGGTTAGTGGATTCTACAGTGACGATAAAAAAAACTTGTTGGTCAGGGGTGACAATGGCTCTTTAGCTGGGAATGTAGCAAGCATGACAGAAGTGGATGATGTCTGGGAATGGGTGTACCTCTGGAAACAAATATTTGGGAAAATTAGATTCCCTAAGGTGAATCTTATCGTTCTTGTTTAAGAACTTGTCCTTACTCCCGTAGTAGAGCTTTAGAAGGTAAGCAGGGGAGGTTGTGTCCTTTATTTGGAAACACTTGTCTTCCAATGCAAGGTGGCCAATGTCTAGGTGAGTGGTCTGTAGAGGTCTCATGTCTAGAGAGGTTAGGGAATCCATAACTGAGTTTATAGATTTGAATTAGGCTTTGAGGGGTTTCAGAAGTGTGGTTTATAAGCCCCGATAGAGTGGGGGGGTAGTTATAGTCTGTAAAAGGAGGCTTTGGGGTACGCAAATAAGCTTGTATTCATTTAGGCAAATTCCTTAATTAATTTCCACTAATTAGGCTTTCAATTAAACTGTGTGTTTTCAAATTGAAGGGTCGTTTTGGTTTTCCCAAGAATACCTAGAAATTGGCAGTCGGGCTTGCAAACTGGGTTCAGTGGTGAATGCAGAGGGTGTTGTAGCTCTAACTATCAACTGGTTGCTTTAGTTAGGTATCTGGAGCTTCTTCAGGTGACAAGCAGGGGTCAGACTGGCCGTAGAGGTTTCATGGTGTCGCAACTGGCTAAGTAGCAGTTGCAATGAAAAACAAGTGAAAAGATCAATTTGGGGCTTTTACAACCTTTTAACATGTAACAATCAGATTTTGGCGCGGAAAATATAAACAAAGAGTGGGGAGTTTTCGGCTTGGGTGGGGAGGTGGTTTTCTGGGCCATCACGCCATTTCTGGAGGGTAGGTTGTATTTTTCGCAAGCACGCAATCTAGCCTGGGGCTGCCACATAACTGAACAATGCCCAGGAAAAACTGGGAATCTCGCATGCTCTCATGCCATTATCAGTCGAATGATGAATCCGCATGATATGGATGTACACTGTCAAATCTGTGGGCAGGAGATCGAAGGGTTATCACACAGTTGAGTTGCAGGGATGAAATCGGGACAGTGATTTTGCAAGGCCTGGGATTTAATTACAAATAATGATAATTAAATAGTAAATAAGGTTGGGATTTAATATAAGCATCGGGTTAATAAAATGGGACCATGGTTTATGTAGCATGGTTTTTTTAACTACACCAAAGGTTGGAAGGTTAAAAGGGTTTTTCACGGAAATATGAAATGGGGGTGTTAATTAGATAAATAGGGGGCATAAAAACATAGGATAAAGGTTTTTTTGTGTGTTTTGAAGGGAAATAGGGAAATTAATAAGGGGGGAATGTAATATTTGTAATGGGGAATGGGTTTCACACTAGGTAAAAGGGGTTTTGGGTAGGGGGTGATTTTTGAAGGGTAATTACTAGGGAAATGTGTGAAACCAAGGGGTAGAGGTTAAAGCGAGGGAAAAAATGGTATTTATAAGTGATGAAGGGATAATGGGGAAATTAGAAAATAGGGATGTGAGGGTGTATTGAAATGAGGGGAAATTAGTAAAGAAGCTTGTGAATATCCTTTTCTTCTCACAATTCTTCCTACACATGAAACATATGATTAAGCATGATAAATGTGCTCTTGACTCACCAATCCTTGTGCATTTGCAACCTTTCTTCTACCTACCATTTATTTACCCTAACATTTTTTCTTCATTTGATTGGGTGCATTTGAGCTTGCTGACCCTTTATTTACTTTCATTTTGATAAGAAAACTATTTAATTTTAACCTTATAACTTTCAATGGCTCAGATTAAACTGATGAGCTCATTTTTATTCTCTACCTGACTATTGATCTGCCAACGTTAAATAATTTTGCTATATCTTTATACTCTATCTATCAACATGAAATTTAAAGCAAGAATGAGTCATCATTAAGCTATTTGACGATCATGGATTGTGGCATTTTTCATAAGCTGCACACAACCTTATTTTTCATAGTAAAGTAAAAAATAGTGGCATTTGAATTTGCACACTTTCATGATATGTTTTCTTTCTTTTTGGGGTTCATATTTTTCACTCTTTTTATCTTTTTCTCTTTCTTTTTGTCCTTTGATTATTCTTTTAGGACATACCCTCTTTACATTCTTTTAATTTTTAATATGGAAAACATTTTGTAAAAACAAAAGTATGTACAATATTACAAGACTAACCATAGCCAATTCAAAATTATGAAACCTATTATTATAGGACCCTAACACCATGCATGAAGAAACCATGGCTTCAATTATAGAAAGGATGGGGAGTTACCAATGTGGGGGTTTCCATAATATTTTTTTATTCGAACTCACATTTCCTCGAATCTAGATGAGATTCTCCTATAATATAGGTATGTTAACCATCATTAGCTTCAAGATTTGAGAGCCACCTTTGTGGTGAATATTCTTGTCTAGGCACCTTGTATTATGCCTTCCTAAACATTTTTGATGAATTACTTATTCCCACTAGCTATAATTTTTAGAAATCAATATCCATAGTGGTTTTCCACTCATTGTTAGATTCATGAGGGATGATCCTTCACACTTATGCCACCATGATTTATGGGAGATCAAATTATTTACCAATTAAGAAGAGGAAAACTTTTGGAGTTTGTTTTATGTCCTTGCCATAAAAAAATTCTTAGTTGTTGGGGTAGTGAATTTCTTACCCCTATTAGTGTAATAAAGGTAGAGATTTGGAAAATGGATAGGGAAGATAAAATAATTTTAAGGAGAACCAATCTACCTATAGGATTGAGCCACTGTGCCTCTAGTTGGAGAATTTTTGTTTGATTTTATGTAAGATAGGTTGTCATTTTTTAGGAAGATTCTTTATCCTAGGTATAAAAATAAAATCCAATTCTCCTTTATAGGAATTTGAAGTTTTCTTTTTATTACTACTTTCCTAGATGGGATAACATTTGAAAATAGGAAAAAGCATTTTTTTATGACTGACTCCCTTCAATGCCTGAAAAATCTAAAATGTAGCTACTATTATTACTATTTATCCCCCATGCTAAGAGAATGCCATCTGTAAGCTAAGATTTATCGACCTCCTTAATGCCTCTAACTACTCAAATCCCTAAAAGAGAGCATGTTCTTCTTTCATGCTCAAGTTTTCTAGTTAAGGAATATTACAACAAGATATAGAGGAGTGGATACAAGGAGTAACCTTTGTGAAGGCCCTAAGACTATTTGAAGAACCTTGTGAACCGACCATTTACCAAGGGTGAAATCCATGAAAAATTGACACATGTTGATATCCAAGTTATAAATTGTTGAACCCATATTTTTAAGAACATTATGAAGAAATCTATGTCTAACTCTATCAAATCTATTTGTCATATCGTGTTTGATGAACACTCCATTATCTTCTATTTGTTTGCTTTAATGAATCACCTATTGAACCAACATAAGGTTATCTATAATTTATATTTTTTGAATGAATCCACCTTGATTTTTAGATATCTTCTTTGGAAGAAGTGGTTTTAATTTGTTATTATCTTATAAGATCCATTACATAATGAAATGGGCCAAAACTTATCAAAGGAGGTGATCCAGGTGGATATTAGTGGCCACCCACCTATTCCACTTGGACCCCCACCATTGTTTCTTTCAGTCTTTTAGTTTCTTTATTTGTAGCATAATTTACTATTTTTGGTAGTTTTTCGGGACCTAAACTTCCGAAGTTGTTTTGAAGCCCTAAACAATGTTTTTTTGGAAAACAAGGGCTGACATAGGCCATGGACCATGTTGGCCACTTAAAAATTGTAGTCCTCAGATAGATATTTCTAACAAGTTATTGTAAACATCAAATAGAGATTGTATGCCAAAGTTATGACTTCAGGAAGTTGATGTACCAATTTACCCAAACAGGGCCCATAGTTTGGTGCTTCATCTGCTAGGGTTAGGTTTTTGGATCTTTAGGGTTTTCTATTATTTATCATTAATAAATAGGCCTTTGAGCCTCATTGTAACGCAGTTCAGAGGATGTAGCTGCCACATCTCTTCTCAGAGATAAGCTATCATCACCTGAGCTAGTCTTATTTACGTTCTATTTGTAAGCATATTTTAGTATTTGATATTAATGAAATGAAGAGTTACTTCTTTTGAATCTTTGTATTTATAGTTATATCTACCATTTGTTGCGTTCATATTTAAATTTGGATCAGTGGTATCAGAGAGGTCTTCTCTTTCTCTGTTTTTCTTTCCATGTCCCTAATGAGGTCAGGATATAAAGAGTTAGGTCTTGAACTGGTTGAACCTTTGCAACACCAGCCTCGCAAATCCTGACGGCCTCCCATGGAGGATGAAAATGAAGACGAGAGGGTGGGAGATCCTTTCAAAATCTTGCTTGAAGAAGAACTCAAGCAACAAAGGAACATGATGATGGATAAATTTTCCGAGATCCTTTAGTGGCTACTAAATGGCAATGCATCTACTTCCAACAGCCACTTTGGAAGTGCCACACCCTTTAAGGTACAAGTAAATTTTCACATTCCCATATTTGAGGGCCAAATAGATGTAGACGTCGTAGATAAATAGTTAAATCTACTCAAAGGATATTTTTCTATTCATGATTTTTCAAGCCAGGAAAAGATCACTTTTTCACTTCTCAAAGTTGCCCCCATGTCAAGGACTGGTGGGAAACCTACTGCAAGAAAAAAGATGAAAGTACAACCTCACTGTTTTCAGTCGCACCCACTTGGAATTCATTCGAGGATACCATCAAGGAAAATTACTACCCTATCGAAAGCTATGAGGATAAACAAATAAAGTGGACCATGTTGTGGTAGGGAAGGGACCAAGACATGCTAGAGTTTACTACTATTTTTCCCACCCTTTGCAAAAAGTTCGGTATTGATTATTTTGAGTGGCATTTGGTACTCAAATATCGTTTCTTAATACATTATTACATCCAGGACGACATGGAGTTCCTGGACATCTCCTCACTCGACACGATGTACTGATACGCTGTCAAGATCGAGCATAAGTTTAAACAAAAGAAGCAAGACTTTGGATCTACTAATCCAAGGAACAAAGGACAAAGCCAAGGCAGGGTGGCATAAGACAACTCGTCAAAGCTGCAAGAAAAGAACACCACCACGAATTCAAATAAGGACACATGAAAGTGGTGTGAGTTCCATAAGAGTGCCACTCACAATGGAAGTGGGTCTCAGGCTAAGCACTCATTAGTGGCTGAGCTGAAGGCTTGAAAATCAGATTGATGTTCCAACCCTAAGTTAGAACTAGACAAGATGAATGAAAAAGGGAAGAATATTATTGATGTAGAGCCCAGTGCCACTATTGCCACCCCAAGATCTAGAAGAATGAGCCTGAAGACCCGGAGGAGGGGGTGCATCTTTTCTACTCACAAATGTGGGTGAAGGGTTCACCGCAGTAATTCATTGTCAATAGTGGCAACCAAAAGAACGTCATTTTAGTAAAGGTCATGAAGCAACTGGGCCTACTAACCATACCACACCCGCAATCGTATAGCATTGAGTGGCTTCACCAAGGATGAGATCTCTGAGTCAACCAATAGTGCCACCTGCCCTATAACATCAAGCCCTTCACAGATGTGGCATTGTGTGATGTTTCACCTCTCAACTATTTTGATGTATTATTAGGACAACCATACTTGTGGAAGTGACATGTTGTATATGTGTCTAAACCTCTCTCTATGATTATTTCTTTGGGTAATACACTATATAGGATACCGGAGGTAGCCCCACCTACCACCACTACTTCGATCTCTGTTAAGAAATGCGATAAGATCATCTCCCAAAGTAGGAAATTTATTTTCTTTCTAGGTCTCTCTCAACATAAGGGGAAGATCGTAGCCACATCCATGGCCCCTAGGAAGGGTTCCTCCACGCAGCAGAAGCAAGTCGATACGGTCATGAAATAATATAGGGACAACTTCTCCTTGCCCACAGGGGTACCGTTGCTTTTTTAGGTCAAGCATTCATTCAATCTTACTCCTAGATCACCTATACCCAACAGGTTGATATATCAAGGCTCCATTATGAAAACTACTAAGCATAAGCAGTGAAATGGTCAACGTTGGGTGCCACACTAGTTTGAGGTGGGTGACAAAGTTTGGTTCCATTTGTAGAAATAACACCTTACCAGATCCCATAGGAAGCTCATACCACTCCGATATGGTCCTTACACCATTACCAAGGTAGTGGGAGATAATTATTTAGAGTGCATCATCCCCCCATTCCCTGGCTTGCACCTAGATTTCAATGTAGATTGCCTTTGACCATGCTTCCCACAATTACTGGACACGTCAAACATTGCAGAATAGCTCACACCAGTAGAAGTTTCCCCATCTCACAGAGGCACTCAAAGAAATGGGGACCATTGCTTCCTAAGGGGGGAGGAATGGTCCAGGTGGATATTGGTGGCCACCCACCTATTCCACTTGGACCTTGACCATTGTTTCTTTCAGTTTTTTAGTTTCCTTATTTGTAGCATATTTTACTATTTTTGGCATTTTTTCGGGTCTTGAACTTCTAGAGCCGTTTTGAGGCCCTATTGACATTTTTTGGAAAACGGGGGAAAATATGTGCTATTGTCTATTTTTGGCCACTAGAAAGTTGTATTCCTCAGATAGATCTTTCTAATGAGGTATTGTACGCATCAAATAGAGATTGTATGCCAAAGTTATGACCTCGGGAAGTTGATATACCAATTTATCCAAACGGGGACCATAGTTAGGCGCTTCATCTGCTAGGGTTAGGTATTTGGATGTTTAGGGTTTTCCATTATTTCTCATTAATAAATATGCCTTTGAACCTCATTGTAACATAGTTCAGAGGATGTCACTGCAACATTTCTTCTCAGAGATAACCTACCATCACCCGAGCTAGTCTTATTTCCATTCTATTTGTAAGCATATTTCAATGTATGCTATTAATGAAATTAAGTGTTATTTCTGCTGCATCTCTATATTTATGGTTATGTTTGAAATTTGTTGCGTTCTGGCTTAAATAGGGACCAGGAGTGTGGTTTAACCTCCTTTGGTATCAGAGCAAGATATGTCAAATTAGTCGCTCCAAATTTTGACTACTTATGGGCATATGATATCATTCTAATCAACTCTTTCTTTTATTATAAACCAAAAATGCTTATAGAAATAAGCTAAAAGTCCATCTAGTTCAAGGGATTCATTTGAATCCAATTAGTTCAAGGATTATCATACTTCATTTGTCGAGATTGGTTCGATAAGTCTGATATTTTCTTCTTAGGATATTATGTTAGGTGTATGTTCCAACATACAAGTTCTTGCCTCTTCTTCCTAGGGTGAATACTTGCTACATAGATTTGCATAATTCTCTATTGCTACTCCTTTCATTTGATTTTAATAGGTCATTGTTTTTCATTTATATGTAGTTATTTTTTTGACATTGTTCCTCTTTACCCATTTCTTAATTTGCTTATAGAAAAGCCTTGTATTGCTATCTCGTACTTTAGTCATATATATTACTAGAATTGAGCCTTCAAATTTAATCTTCATTTCTCAATTCTTATCACAAGTTTTAAAAGGTGAAATTTTCTTCCTATAACAAACCTTAAGCATCTACTTTTAATTCCATCCTTTCGTGAATTTCCATTAATTGAAGTTTAAAGTGAATATAGATTCCTTATCCTTTGCCTAATTCTCTTTAACCCATCCCTTGAATTGAGATGAATATTCCTTATCTTTTCTTCTCATATAAAAATCAGTGAGTCTATCATATATGACTATATATTATAATAAGATGAATTAACTTGAATAGTTAAGTAGTCATGTCTATTTTGGATTGAAGTTTGTGTTTCTTTATCAAAATATTTTACAAACTTATTGATTTAGTTTTTATAAACTAGTAAAGTCATATAAATTAAATGGTTGGTTAATGTTGGTAGGAATCAATCCATAATAAGCAGCGAAATTAGTTACTACATGAAGTCAAACTCACTTAGTATGACACTTGTTAGCATAACTTTTTTTTCATTAATCAATTTAAATAAAATGACAAAAAAACATAGTTACTTTGAAGAAAAATATCACCCTTCAATTTATGTATACTTTAAAATTTTTAAAATATTATGAAAATGCCAAATCTATATTATTAACTTAATAATTATCAATAATTAAAATAAAATTTTAAAAATCATATTTTTAATTAATTTGATAGTTTAAAAATCTTTTAATTTAATCATAAAATACCAACAATGATAAAAGCAATTAACAAAAACACTTTAAACAAGTTCCATATTTCACTATATAAAAATATACACTGAATGCCAATAAAATACTACGAGGCTTTGTATTCAAAGCTTCGATAATGTCTAGCCCGTGGCCACGTGATGAGGGCAAAATTGATCCACCTAAAACATGGTCAGAACCCATCCCTATAAAAAAAGTACAGCACTGCGACGTTGTCAATTCCTCTCACAGAAAAGACAACCCAAATAATTTTTTTTTTTTTTATTGAAAAAATAAAGAGGGAGTATTTCAAGAAGATTTTGGAAATTGAATCTATTCCATCTGATGTGGTTTCCATTTTTTTCAATAGTGATGAGACTAATTGTTGTTGGATATTGAAGGTAAGCTATATTTTTATATGAAATGGTTTAATTTTTAATGTGGTAAAAATAATTATTATTGTCACAATACGGAAATAAAAATAAGTACACTTCCAAGTTTGAGCGGCTTTAGTAGGAACACCAAATTTGTTAGTCAGATTGTTGAGGAAAGAAAAAAAATGGTACGCAATACTGACATAGACATGACTTATAAAGACCTTTCGGGAAGAGAACACTAGACACATCTATATACGACACCGAAGGCTTACATGGTATAGGATACCAACTAAGGGAGGGGAGTGGATGGACAACCCAACAAACAATCTAGGAATGACAAATGGATGTACAACCCAAATGGGGTTGTGTTAAAAACCAAAAATGCAATTAACAAATGAAAGACATTTACTTTTCCTATTTTTGTGGGCTTTGATTTAGTAGGAACTGACTTTTGTTTTTGCATAATTTTGTATTAATGTATGCTTATGTAATCTTTAAATATTATCGTATTTAAGAATAAATATACTAACATTAGCACCAAAAAATATTTTATTCTTATTTTAGTGTTTAAGAGCATTTGTACCAAAAAGTGTGAAGACAGACTGATAATGTTTTGAAACTTAAAATATATATAATAACATTTGAAATAAGAATGAGATATATATGAAATCTCGACATCATCTGAGATGAACCACTGAGTTCAATTGCATATCGATCGATAATCTATTTTATAAACATATACCCTGGAAATTGCATACGAACCTATAATCTATTGTATTTATTTTATAAACATATACTCCTATAATATTTGTTCCTTCGCAACTATGAACGAGTAGCAAAAGATAGGGAATCGACCAACAAAAACTGTTATCCTTGCTATTTATAGACTTTACTCCAATAAAACGACCCCACTTGTTTAGCAAAACAAAACATTCATTACCAATAATTTTCTCATAACAAAATATTTAGATACTATACAAATAAAAAAGGAATTTGAGAAGAAAGGAAGAAAATAAAAAAGGAATGTGAGAAGAAAGGAAGAAAATAAAAAAGGAATTTGAGAAGAAAGGAAGAAAAATTATTTCACACTAGTAGAATTATTTATGTGATTCCACTTTTAGGTTGTATACTAAATCTGCTATATATATCCCATATGCACACATGTTATGATATACGTTAAACTTAGATTTTTCTGATGTTATTATTTTAATCAATTCTTTAACTGACACATGGATTACGAGATCTCAGGATTATGTTTTCATCCAATATGACTATGAGGTAGTTTCAATGTAATGAAGTAAAATAAATTTTATTTTCTTCATCAATCCGAACTTTTTTCTTGACGTTGATCTAGAAGTTTATCATTTAAATGAATGAAAGAGTCTTCCTCATTGCAAATTACTCTTGAAATTTGGCCCGAATTACGTGACTTTTGTTCTTGTTATCCTGAGAATCTACTTGCATTGAACGTTCATCAACCCCTTTATTGTCATCAAAGCATAGGAAATTCCACGTTCGTAGAAGGATTTTATTATTTGCTTTGGATATGCTAATAAATTAAATTTTTGTGGGATAAATTGATGGTCAGAATGGTTGCTGTGGACTTCATGCATGGTTGGGCTTTGCATGAGGCCCACGTGCCTGTCTCCCTTAACCAACCCTAAATAGGTCAACAATGAACATTTCAACACCATTTCACTCCTTTGCAGACCTGTATTTCTCCTGAAGTACATTTGAGAATTTTGGTTATGGTATCCCACTTAGGTGTTAACACTATGGTGTTACTCCGTAGTTCTACTCATGGTTGAATTCCTCCAAAAATAATATTTATTGGACCATTGGTATTAGAATTTGTTCATAAATACTCCTCCAATATTGCCATAAGAGAAACGCACATAAATTCCTATGTAGAGAATGCATATATGAGAAGATAATACTGAGATTTAGTTTCTATTTTGCTGATTCCAGTAGATACCGAAAATATTGTATTGAAAATGCCATGATTATTCCAATTAAAATCTCGTGTGAAATGTATTGCATGTTTCTAATCTCAACATTGTTACAAAAGAAGAATATGAAGAACTACAGGGCTTTACACACCCTTACGTTTATGTGTATCTTTTTTATTTGTTTCTCTGGTGATTATCTCTACTAGCAGATATGATATCAATATAGACGATCTGCCAGCACTTGTGGATGAGCTTTCACAGACATTTTACAACAAGACTTGCCCTGACTTGGAGTCCATAGTTAACACTACACTACAATAGGCGCTAAAGGCCGATAGGCGCTAATGAAATATCTTTATATCATAAGACAAATTATTATCATTTTAGATATGTAAGTTGTAAATTTATACAATGAAATTGTTGAGCTGATAGGTACATTCTATAACTCAATACGAGGATATTATAAGACGAATTATTATAATTTTAGATATGTAAGTTGTAAATTTTATATAATGAAATTGTTGCATGGATAGACACATTTTAGGACTCAATACGAGAGCGATATATGATTCAATTATTCTTCAATATATATAGTAGACACTTATCTTTTTAAAATAAAAATAAAATATTTTCTAAATAAAAAAACAACGGAAACTAAAAAACAAAAACAAACATAAATGATTAGTTAAAGTTAACTAAAATTATTATAAATTATAATTTAAATAATTAAAAAGTTATTACAAATTCCTCCAAATCTATCAAGTGGATAACAAGAATGGATTTTTTTTTTTTTATTTTACAAACTAAATAAAATTTGTACTTAAATAAATTTGATCACTGCCCGCCCATGCTAAATTTATAGTGAAGATCACTTTATGGCTTGCTACATTAAACCAAAAGTCTTATTAAGTCACATGTTTAGGCCCCTCCAAACAATACGACTTACAAATTTGAAAAATGAAAAAAGTAATTAGTTCTAAATGTGACTTTGTCCTTTCAAAATAAATTAAATTGTCTATTACTTTTTAGAAAAGAAATAAATTTAATGGGTGTTTTATTTAAGTATTTTTTTCAAAATAACTTATTGTAAAAGTTTTGAAACTTGTTTTTTTATTGCGGAAATAAATTCAATATCATCAATAACTGGGTAACACTTAAAATCTTGAAAACTAAAAACAGTTTTACCCAATTTTATCAAAATCTTACTAAATTTTCTATGATTTGATAGTCAATTTTGAAACCTCGTTAGCCATAGCTTGGTGGGACACATGAAAAAAATATCCACGGTAGAAACTTTGTTTGGCCCAATGACACTGCCATACGCATCCAATTTTTCATGTTATTAACGCATGGCAGCAAATGGTTGGAAACCATCTGTACTACATTGTAAGTCCCATCCAAAATTAAAAGCATGAGACTGGATACAGACGGCTGTCGTTAATGGTTTTTAAGAGCCTCTACGTACGTGGGAGTGACTGATAGTTGATACAGTCGACCGTCGTTTATGCTTCTTAAGACTCTCTACGTACATGGGAATGGACATTAAATTCTGCTTGGCCTTGTGCAGCTCCTGGGCCTCAAAGTTTTCAAAATTACCGACTCCACTTTTGGTGAAGAGTCACTATATCATTTTCTATCGTAGTAAATAGAGCAGCGTAAATCGCTAATGCTTTGGATTTTTGGGATGGACCGTTTTGGAAATCTGTTTAGCCTGCAAAAGTTGATTCGTTAATTTTTCATATTCTCGCATTGAGTAGAATTGTAGCCTAAACGTTTTACAATGTTACAGTCTAATTTTGCTGCGTCAAGGCGTTTTTTGTAAGGTTAATTTTGATTGAATTATAGAGTAGTGTTTTACTAAAATTATAAATTTGAGATATGTCATTTGTATAATTAAAATAATTAAATATGTTTTTAGAAATGTTAAATTTATTGACATATTTAAACCAGACCGTTAATAAATTTACCAAAGGTTAAGCTACTCTAAGAAAATCCCCCGTAATAGGTTAGCAAACTACTTTTTTATTATAAAAATA
>APFE031366330.1:130476-154191 GCA_000404065.3 Pinus taeda
ACAAGTTGAGTAAAGCTGCACATTTTATACCTGTACAATCCACGTATAAAGCTGCACAGATTGCTCATATTTTTATGCAGAATGTGTTCAAGTTACATGGGCTTCCAAAAACGATAATTTCTGATTGTGATGTGAAGTTCACATCAACTTTTTGGAAAACACTATTCGCTGATTTAGGAACCCAATTAAACTTCAGCACAGCATACCATCCTCAGACTGATGGACAAACAGAACGAGTGAACCAAGTGGTGGAGGACATGTTAAGGGCTTATGTCATGCAGCAACCCACGCTGTGGGAAGAGTATTTACATTTGGTGGAATTCGCGTATAACAATGGGTATCACACCTCTATGAAAATGAGTCCATTTGAGGTCATGTATGGCCGAAAATTTCGTACACCCTCTAGCTGGGGAGGACCCGAAAATAAACTGAGTCTAGGACCTGAGATGCTTAAGGAAATGGAAGATATGGTGAAAAGAGTGCGCGTTAATTTGAAAGCTGCTCAAGATAGACAGAAATATTTTGTTGATCGGAAAAGAAGGTTCAAGGAGTACCAAGTTGGGGACCATGTTTATATCAGAATTCAGGCTAAAAGAAGTACCTTACAGTGGAGTGGGTGTGCCAAATTGGCACCCCGATACTGTGGACCCTTCCAAGTCTTGGCCAGGATTGGACCAGTGGCTTACCAACTTGCCCTGCCAAGTCACATTCGGGTCCACAACGTGTTCCATGTTTCAGTACTAAAGAAATATTTCTATGACCCTAAGCATGTAATCTGATGGCAGGATATTCAGGTGGGAGTTACTGTTAGAATAAAACTTGTTAAGAATTAGTGCTGAAGGAAAACTAACTTAAGAAATTGTGCAATGCAGGTCGAACCAGAAGGAGAGGTTCTGGTCGAACCTCTGAACATCCTCAACCGGAGAGAAGTGCAACTGCGGAAACGAGTTATTACCCAAGTTAAGATACAATGGCGACATTTTGGACCTGAGGAGGCCACTTGGGAGGATGAAGAATTAATGAAAAGAACTTATCCAACTCTGTTCGTGGTTGAAAGACACCGAGACGGTGTCCAATCTCAGGGGGAGGAGATGTAATGACCGGATAATTTATGTGAATAAATCTTCTGTTTTACCATTGTAGGTAAATATGGAACACAGATTATTATCTTTTTATGAATAATGGTTTGAATATTATTAATTCAAAAGTTGAGTATAAATTGAGTAATTACACATAATAACTTTCTATGAGGAAGTTATTCTCTTTTCTTGCCAGATAAAAAAAAAAAACAGTTGCTAACAGGGAAAAAACCCTAACTGTTTTTCCTATTTCCATAGAAAAGAGAGAAAAGGAAAGAGACCCGGGTTATTAAGGAACATACGGGGAAAAGAAGGCACTGAAGAAGAAAAGAGGGTGCTAAGTCTGGTAAGGACCAGATAGCACAGGCACATGTGGTGCATTATCTTTGCTGAAGACAGTGGTCTGGCAAAAGAGCTTGGGGGGAGATTCAGTCTGGTTGACTAATCTCATGGTTGGGAGGAGAACAAGAAACATATTAATTTTCTCTATTCTGGAGAAGTACAGAAGACTGTAAGCGTAGCAGTACAGGTAAGTACAGTTACCATTTTATGTTTAAAGACACATCCATGTTCTTGAAAATATTATCCAGACTATAAATTAAGATATAGGATAACCTGATAAATAGTCCTAGCATGTTAAAAGGAAATAAGTATATGCTGCCAGGACGCAGAAAACAAATTAAATGCACAGATGAAATCATTAAATAAAACCTGAGTGGAGGACTAAACGGACTCGATTGGTCTCAACATTATTCGAATTCAAGAAAACAACCTTCATAAATCATACCATATATTGAAGGGATCGCATATTAAAGAGGCATAAAGGAATCATTATATGCATAACAGTGATGTAATAAGCAAATAGAGAAAATGACAATAAATGAATGGAGTAGTACAAAACTATATAATGACAAGAGTCTGTGGAACCAGTGTGCGTATGGTTTGCACACAGTGGTCGAACCAACCAAGACATTACTCAGTGAAATAAAATTCATATTCTTCTCTGCAAAAAGGAAAGACAGAGTATCCACGCACAATGGCAAATGATCCATAGCAACCAGTAAAACTATCTAAAACCGTCGTAAGGGACGAGTTTACTTGAATGTTAAAGCAATGAGAATATGACGTTGTGAACAGTTAGAAAACCTTGAAAAGATTCCAGATAAATCATATAGAAAAAACCATGTAATATTAGAGTTAAACTGCCTGAAGAAAAGAAAGAATTCGTATCCTATAACTATGTTTACATTCTGTAGCCAAAACCTTACAGGCGACCATATCAGCGGTCATAGAAAAGTACAACTGTCGAGACCCAAAAACCATGAGAATAGTAACAGTCAAGACGTAGCCATTATTTCCGGCGCCGAGACCATCAAGGGTCGCAACTGGACAGTATATGCATAAACAATAACAGAACGATTAAATAATATCCATTCCAGTTACAGCGAGCAGTTATACGAATATTCATAGATTAAATCTAAGGTTTACAACGGCAAACTCAAACATACACTATTTCCAGAGCAAAATCATGTAAAAATAATAGATTAATAAACCTTGCCGGGTCTTATCAGAGACATAAAGGTAGTCAAAGAATCTCAGTGTTCATACATAAAAGGAGAATCCATAAATTCCATATATGCTTGGAAACAGAGCTATGTTTATCCTGTACAAACTAACAGCAAGATAAATATTCATATACATGCTAAATATTCAAAGGCGCAACCGGTTGAGTCATAAACACAACGGTTTGCCAATAAAACCTTCCTTACAGTATCAGTAATAGACTGCTAACCAGAAGTCCAATCATCGTGACAAATACATTTAGAGTTTAGTAACATAAATCTAGGAGTCCCGTTCAAGGCGCGAAAGTATCGTTGCAGCCTTGAGGACCTATAAGGGCAGAATCCTGGCTTCGAGCTATGGATGGCGCCCTCAGATAAGCGAAGCCATAATGACTCAACTTCCCAATAGAAAGCAGTAAAAATCACCTGACAATAAAGGTGAGGAATTAACGTTTTCTTTCGGCATCAGCTATATATTTAAATCCTACGCTAAGGGTCACAAGCTTACCTGTGAGACAATTCTTTGGAGGTTAATCACTGGCCGCGGCAAACCCATCGAACCCCTGTCAAATAACCATCATGGATGAGTAAATAAGCGTCGGAAAACAAATTCTTCAGAACTCTTTAAATTCCTTATTCGAAATAATGGAACAAAAAAAAGGAATACCTGTAAATGATTTGGGTTCAGGGCGGAGCGCCGAGAGTTTACACTACCTCCTGGGCACAAAGGCAAAACCAGAACTCCAGCATTGAAGCCTGCGGCAAACGTCTGAAGGCGGATGGCCATAGTCGGTGGTAGTGAATAGAACCTTAGAAAAACAACCTCCCGAAACATATAAACACCATAACCCTAAAAGCCACTGTATAGTTGGCAATGGAACCATAGTCGTTCGATCAAGAATTTGGAATCACCGCCGTGGATCTCATCAGTGATCCCGAGGAGATCGAGGCCGGACTGCAACATTCAATTCCTGTACCAGTTTCTGAGATCGATATCCGGATCAGTTGGAAAATTTCGAGATAAGTCCAGCTGTCCACCTCTCCGTTAGGGAGCATTAAAGATTCAATTGTGTTAAGTATACATTGGCTGCGTAGGGGTGCTGGACATCATCAAATCCTACGTCAAATTAAACAACAATGTATACATATATATAAAATCCGTCATAATTCGTAGGGGTATGGTAATACCATACATATGGATATATTAATGACCCTATTATGAACGAGAAGTTAACAATTTACCATTTAATATGTGTAAAGATAATAATAATTTTTTTTATGGTGTATAAGTATAAGTAAGTATTTGTATTTGGGACTTGACACACGACCAGTGGGAAATGATAAATCCCGACTGCACCAATCCAGTGTTTTCGCCCTCTCCATCCCACCGAACCGTCTCTCCCGGCCGCTTCAGCAGAACCTCCCCTAACGCTTACCCTCTGTCTCCCTCGACGCTTCTGCCCACACTGCCCTTCAACTGCCCGGAAGCCCCTCATTCTCTGAGATGCGTTGCTTCCATGGTTAGCCGGGCGGCCAAATCTATTCCATAGTGGTTGCAGAAGACGGCCTTCGGTACACGGGTTCCGACAGCAAAAACATAAGGGTATGGAGACACCTGGATTTCCCGCGCCATAGTTATGTCAGTTCCGGGTCAGGCAACGTCAAGGCTCTGCTCATTGCGGGCGATCAAATTTTGAGCGCTGATGGGGACAACAAGATACGTCTCTGGCACCGCTCGTGGTCAAATCCCGACGTGCACACATGTGTCTCCACGCTCCCCAAATTGAATATATTTCAGAATTTTATCAAGCCCTTGGTGACCGACCAGGGCACCGGCGGCGCGAAACACTTGGCTCCCGTGACCTGCGTTGCCTATTATGCGAACAATGATTTGCTGTACTCGGCATCGTCGGATAATACTGTGAAGGTGTGGAAAGTGTCGGAGTCCGAGTGAATGGAGACAATCGCGGCCCACGTCGAGGCCGTCAATGCCGTCGTCGTGCGGCACGACGGGGTTCTCTTCAACGGTTCCGCTGACAACATGGTGAAGGTTTGGAGGCGGCATGGCCGTGGCCGGCCTAAGCACGAGCAAATGATGACACTTAACATGCAACGATCTCCCGTAAAAGCCCTCGCCCTCGGCCGGGATGGCTCGCCCGTTCTGTACGCGGGATGCTACGATGGATATATTCATTAGTGGGAGGAAGACCTTCATAATTAAACACTTCCAACTGCACTCTATTGTAAAACTCTTTCTGAGATTTGTCTGTTGCAATGGATGTGATTTCCCTTATAAGGCAACTATTTCGACTGTATTCCATCAGATTTTGTCTGTTTTAATGGATCCGAAGTCATAGTAACCCGGTTTTGTCTGTGTCAGCATTTGCTCAACCAAAGTTTAGTTGTAGTAGTATTAAATGCAGCTTTAATAATACATCTGACCTACGAATATCTTTCATTATACCTCGATGTAAACTCCTGGGCTAAAAAAATAATGCATCTCAAAAACCACAAAATTATTTTTTTAAAACTTGCAAAATTATAATAAATTACATTGTCAAATCTGGGAAATAGATTCCATTACCAAAGTTTTACTGAATGATTGTCCTCTTTATTTGTCATTACCTAAGGTGAATGCTTTCTAAATTTTGAAATAACGTAGATATTTTTTTTGAATAAATATAATTTTTAATTAGTTAATTATAAAATGAAACAATATTTATAATTTACTAAAATAGAATAAAAAGTAATAAAAATTCATAATGTATTTAAAAAATATATATTTCTCTTATCCAAATTAACTAATTATAAATTAGAAGATAGGAGATTGGAATTTATAGATAAAACTTATTTTTATTGTGGAAAAATCATACGTGTTAATTTCGTATAGATTTTATGTGATTGGAAAAATGCTAGGTATTGATTTCATATAGTTTTTATGTGACTGGGAAGGAATGCGTTTCTTAATTACCATTTACTATTGATTGTATTTTTTATTATTATCATCATTAATATCTAATACTAACGATTATTACTTTATTTTATTATTATCATTACGTGGTAAAATTACATTTTAAATTTTGATTGTGTTGCTTTAATTTTAAGAGCTTTACTTTATTTTATTGTGGTCATTATTATTCTCTAAAAGATCTAGCTTTTAATTTTTGAGGATAAAAAGCTCATAGATGTCCAAAAAAATCCACATACCCAATGTTTAAAATTTCATTTTTCATAATTTGTTTCAAAGAATCTTCTAAAATATTTCTCTCCACATATACAATAATGTACATTAATCTCTTTATAATTTTTCAAAATAATATAATATTATAATTTTCCAAAAAGTTCTCAATATCCTAAAAAATGGATAAATATAAAATTATAATAGCAAATTGTGAAGTGAATCGAAACCAACATTCTAGTAATAGACAATCAAAATCTAGAAGCTAATGGATTTTAAGAAGTGTCACAATTAATAATAAAAATTAAGGATTTTCATCAAACATTTAATGATAATTGGTATGACTATGAAACTAAATAATAAAAAAAATGAACCATGAAGAGAAATGTCATATTTTTACGGTAAAAACCCATATATTTACAGAATGAAGGTATTATTAATTTTAATATATTCATATTTAGAGTTTTATATTCATAATTTTTGTTTATGTTTAACCATTTTTGTTAGCGTTCTTAATGATAACAATTATTGTATGGGTAAGAAATGTCAGGGCTTCCTCAGAGGTGGTATTAATGGTGTGCACTCACTCCAGTTATGGTTGGAGTAACCTTTTTCTTATTATTTTTCTTCTTAAGTATGGTTGGATGTTATTGGCTCTCTATGGAGAGCTGGAAAAGCTAGGATTCAAAGGCCTTCGCCACAACATATGCTCAACAATATATTGTATATTGTGAGCACAATGCAAAAGAAGTTGTGCATAAACATGGCCCCTAATTGATTGGAGAGCTTCTATCTTCTCATCATGTGAATGACTGTGGAAGTTCCCCTCTAGATTAGGGGATTTTCAAATATAGTCTTTTTAAGATTTCATCACAAAATCTCTTACCTTAATAATGATTGACCTATTCTTTGACCATAATCTTGGAGCTTGTTGAATAGTTATAGATGTAGTTAGATAACATCACATGACTTTGATACTAATATTAGAAAAAATCATATGCTAGATTCTATCCTAGAGTGAAGCAACTAAACCATCTATGGAAGTGTTATCAAAGTTATAGCTGCTACAAGAATTAGGGTAATAAGTTACTTAAAGTCTTCCATACACAAAAATGTTGGATAAGGCAAATTCTAAGCTAAAAAATCATTAAAAACGTAGGAAAAATATCTAAGTGTGTGTTATGCTCCTATACCAATAGGTGTCATATTTCATGATTGACTTGATGAGCTCTGTAATATGTTCAATACCTTTCCCTGTTGCAAAGGTTTTCCATATTTTCAAAAAGATAAAAAAATATAAAAAATATAAAGAGGGTATACCCTAAAAGAAAAATCAAAGGGTAAAAAGAATAAAGATGGTCAAAAAAGTGAGAAGAAAATGAGCCCCAAACAAATAGACCACGAAAGTGTGAAAGTCCAAATGCCACTACCTTTTTACGCTTGCATAATAAACAATTGTGTACAGCTTGTTAACTTATGCCACAATTGATCAATAGTCAAAGAGCTTAAGCTTTACTAGTTCATATTTGAATTTCATGTTTTAGAGATAGAATAAAATTTGATCAAACTGTTTAATCTTGGCGGATAAGTAGATAGGTAGAGTGAATAAAAGGAGCTCAAGAGTTTAATCTGAGCCCTTGGATGTAATAACACTATACTTGGATAGATATTTACATGTAAAGGAAAAGAAAGTGTGCTAAGGGTTTTTCCAGTTTAAGTGCACCCTAATAAAGAAGTAAAAATATCAGGCCAAAGTAGCTAGGGTAGGTAGATGATGTTGCAGAATTACTTGTGATTAATGATGTCTCTAAATGTGTTAATTTTCACTTTTATCACAAGTGTAAGGCAGACATTACACTTGATGCAGTTCAAGTAAGACAAAGTCAAATAACTAACTTCCATTCACATTTTCCCCTAAAGATTTCACTAATTCGCCTTAAAGTATTAAGGTCTTTGAAAATTAAAGGGGCTCAGAGCATTTCTTTGACTTGTGGAGGGACCGGACCCTCGACCCAATAATTTAAATGGCCTAAGTACTTAAAACCATCCATAAATCATTCATTCACTCTCATAAGCCTTTTCCTAACTAAAGTCCTATTTTACTTAGGAAAAATGCTCAATATCACATAAAAACCCCTTTTCCACTTTAAGCCTAAGTTTAAATATATACTCTAATGTTTTTATTTAGCGCTTTTTATCACATTGTTTCATATTAATTTCTAACTTATATTATATAAATCCTTTGGAAAAATTAACCCACTACCGTCTTAATTAACTATATAAAACCTCGAAATATTGTATATCCTGCTGCGATTAAATATAACCATAGATACTTGTCAAACAAGATTAATTGGAATTAATTAACCCTTACGGTTAATTAAGAACCACCCCCAAACCAATCGTATTGACCCCGAAATGATAAAAACATTGTCAATTACATCGGGCTTGCTGGAGTAAATCCCCACCATATCCATCGCAAATCAATCATCTGATCGTCCCTTCATCATCCAATGGTCCACATCAATATCGCGCACCCCCTGGTGACCGCGCTTTAACTCGCGATCACCAAGCGGTTTTCCTCCCGTACCTCTGCCACACATCGAGTAATCTATGGAATCGTTGGCTCAAGGCTAAATACCACCCTTCCTAATAAGCGGTGCGATAGAAACCACTTACCACCTTTTACTAAATGACAAAATGTCTCATCATTCATCCTTTCACCTTCCAATACCAACCATTTACCCGTTTAAACACAAAAACCCCAACGTTGATCATTTTCACTTGATTCTGGAGTAAAACCATTTGTAACGCAGTTGTGCCACCGAAGCCTCCGTTAACCAATTCGAGCATGGTTTACCTCCCGAAAAGCATTCTAGACTCACTCCACACACCTTTTAAGCTCAAATGAAACCTTTTCGACCTCCCCTACAAGCCAATGCTTTCTTAACAATTTGTTTTGTTTTATAGATGATCAGAAGACCACAACCTTGGATAAATAGTCTTAATACTAGTTATAAGACCTGTTTATTCCAAGATTGTTATCAAGTCTATTCAAATAGAGATGGAAGGTAAAAGGACATAGTAAAGAATAGTCATAGTGTATCAAAGTTAAAGAGTATCAGATTGAAGCCCAAGTCAAGTAAATAATCTAGGATGAAGATAAACGAAAAAGAACATAGTTACCAAGCATAGCATACAAATTCATGACAAAGTGAAGATAAATGAAAAACAGAGCAGTAAAAGTAAAAAGTAAATAGTAAACAGTAAAATGAAACATGAAGACATTAAGGGTTAAGAAAATATGAAAACACTTTCACCAACTACAATAAAGTTTATCCAAAGTAAAAGTGAAAAACAGTTGAAAGGAATTTAAGGTTAAGAGATGAAATTAGAATAGAAATGGTACATTCTTCAGAAATTTCCTATTTAAGTCATATTTTTGCAAAAACTATTGTGGCCGATCCAAGAAGTATTTTGAGAAATTGGAGGAGGTTGTTGTTACCAAACTTCTCATATAAAAAAACCTCTCTCAATTTTTACACAGGTATTACCAAGAGGGAGATAAGTGCATGTCTTCATAGCCTATTTTTCAGTTTGTGCAAAGTCTTGTTTTTGATATCTTTTTGCAGAGAATAGTATGAATAGATGGAGATGAATTTTGGGAAACTGAGAGAGGTTTATCTCAAAATATTCCTATCTACAAAAACCTCTTCCACGTTTTACATATCGATTACGAATTGAGATATACAAGCATATCATTGGACCCTAAGTTTGTAGAATTTCTGGGGCAGAATGCACAGAGGAAGGATGTAGTTAGTGATTTGGATGCCTCATCATCAACTAAGAGTTGCTACCAAATTCGACTTTCTCTTCTTTGTCACCATAAATCCATAAACATAGTGCCAAATAGATTCATTAGTTTAGAATTTCCTTTATTAAAGTTCTATTAATGTAAACAATTGGAGATATTTGTGAAACTAATCTTGATATTTTTTCAAGATATTTCAGTTTACAATTAGTATAAATACTTTTCCATTTAAAGTATTTTGGTGTTGATTCATATACGTTGCTGTAATATTGGTTATTTTGGAATAAAGTGTTAATTGGACCAAACTTTTGTATGGCTTGCTGGATAAAGAATTGATGCAAGGGACTTGCCACAAATTTCTTGAATCAAACATCGGATCAATAAATTCTCTATACCTTGTGTTTTAAAGTTTTCCTTGTTTCTTATATTATCTATGTTTCATATCTAAATAATAAACAAAAATGAGTAATTCGGAATATGCTTGATTGCACTTTGTCTTCAAATGTTATTATTCTCTATGTTTTCTTCTGAATTAGAATAAACAGTGAAACCTTGATTGCTCCTATTTTCTAGTTCTTTCACTTTGATTATTACTTAAAGAATACTTAACTGCTATTTATTAGTAATCATTTCAAGTTCCATTTTCAAATAGGTTGAAGGATTCTTAACTTCTCTTCACCCATTTTGGAATCATTCCATTTATTCCAAATCTTTATTTGTTCTCTGTTTGACCATATTGCCCTGTAAAACTCTCATTTGTTAAATACCCTAATCTAGTTAAGCCCAATGGCCTAAACTAGTCAATCATACCCCTCTACTATTGAATCTTTCCACCGAAACTCAAACAAAACTCCTAAACTCACAACTAGCTTAATATCTTTCAAAACAAAGCTAAAACTTAAAGAGAGAGCCCTCTCTAGATCTAGATTGGCTAGAATCTGTATCTAAAAGATTGGTTTGTGGTTACCTCGACCCCCTTTCCCCTTCTTACAACTTCTGGGAAAACCTAAGTGATAACATAGTGGTGACTCCACTAGGGAACAAAAATTTGTTGTTATTACTGTTTACTTTATAAACTACAGATGGAGCCTGAAGTTAGCCAGGTAGCCTTTTAACTGCTCTTGATTTGCAAGTGCATAAGTAGATGAATGCTGCTTTAGTCTATCTCTGGTCTAGTTTATGAACTTAACACGAACTATATCCTCAGTTAAAATAAAACTTTGAGAAAGCATTAAATGAAATATTTTATATATCTTAAAGGAATGATTTGAAGTTGTTTACTATTTTCCTTAAGAATTGTTTTACAGGTTTAGATCTGATCTATGATGGTGGACAACGATCATACACACAAAGGTTAAAATCGTCCACCTGGCGACTCCACATCAATTTCATGACTAAGACTCCACTAGAGGAACGAACTTGAAAGAACAATACAAAAGGATCATGCTTTTAAATTGGATTATTATCCAAGGCATTACATTCTTTCCAAATTGATGGAGTTTTCCAATGTATATTGTATTTTAGAGAAGATTTTAGATTAATTTTTTAATTATTTTGCTTTGAGAATTGTAAATATATATCATCCTTTTGAATCTTATGATGATCACTTTCCAATCAAGAAACCTCAAATACTCAAGACTCCATTACTAAAAGAATCCAGAGTTTTTGAGAACCTATGGTGACTCAATTTTAGCATTAAGTGTCTTCAAGATGAATTTAACAAATCAAGGTAGGTATGCTCCTTTGGACAGTTCAAAGGTTCCAGGTTTTCCAAACCCTTTGCCCAACTTTGATCGGTCAAAAAAGCTTGCATTGTTTAAAGATGAAATAGAAGATCATGCTGCTTTACATTTATTAAAATTTCATATGCACATTCGAAAGTAAAAGTCAAATTCCATGAAGATTTTCTTATGAAAATATTTATGGTAACTTTAGAAGAAAAAGCTAGATCTTGGTATGAAAATTTACCAGCCTCTAGCATATGTTCTTTAAAGCAGTTTCATGCTACATTTCATGACAAATACAAGGAAAGGTATTCATCTCTATTGCTAATTGAAGATTGATGTGAAAATTTTGAAAGTTTTATTCATTATCTTGAAAATTACTATGATGATGATGATCAATTCATGGATCAAGAAATATTAGAGAATTTAGAAGAAAAGCCTTTTCAAAAAGTAGAAGCCTTGCTTGAATTATATTCCCCTCAGAAAGAAAAAGATGATGTATGTTGTTAAAAAACCCATGAAGTTTCCCCACAGGAAACAATTCTTGCAACACAACAAACTAATCAGAATAGAGAAGAAATTCAGTTCCCTGAAATTGCTCAAATAGAAAACAACAATGGAAACCAACAACAGTCCAGAGATCTGGAGGTAGAGGTGATAGAGCTTAAAAATATTGAACCACAAGATCATCTTCAGCAAGTAGTGGTTTCTTCAGAAATTAAAGACCAGTCAAATTTATTTGATGAAAACCATGTCCCAAATTTTCTTTCCTTGCATGTAAATGAAATAAGACAACATACTTTGATAGATCATGATCTTTCATCTAAATTAATGAGAGTTTGCAAATCCCTTGCAAGCTTCTATATGAAAAAGATAATGATAAAGATTTTCTTGTTGTATGTGATAAGGTTGTTATATTTGATGAAGATCAAGAGTATTCAAAGAACTTGGCTACAGTGGATAATAAGGAGGAGAAACAATTGACCAATCACTTAAATCAAGCAGCAGTTTGGAATGAGGTTTGTTTTCCTGGTACAAATCATCCAGAAGATCTTATATGGCAGGATCACCATTATCTTTTGGTCAATATACTGCAGCCATCAGTACAAGAAAAGATTAATAATCGTAAACAAAGTTTTGCTAATTCTAACTACCATAGATCAGAAGATAGATTTACAAAGAAATATGTGGAGGAGAAAAATCCTAATCTAATGTGTGTGTTTGATGACATTAATTCTTTTGATGATTTGCCCAAATATGATCAGTATGATGATAATTATGTTCTTCAAATCCAAACTAACTCTACAGAGCAAACAAAGGCTAGTTTTGGGAATAAGGAAATCTGGTTTCACTAACTTGAGAATAGTGATCAACTTGTTCATTTCAGCTATGAAAGTGAGGAAGAAAATGCATAAAATTTGGAAATAAGTGAAGCTTCTTTGCCTATTTATTTTGAATCATTTCAGTTTTTAAAGGGAATGTGGTATAAAATCTCTAAAGAGAAGGGTAAGTAACTTGTAGAAACTTATGAAGTTCCATTTAAACCTATATGTAATAAGTTGCATCAATCTGTCCAAGTTTTTCATGAACCCATAACTGATGAGTTTGATAATAAATGCAATCATAATTTTTCTCCATCAAAAGACTATGAGAGTCAAAATAAAGATGATAATGGTTTCACCAGCCATACATTTCAATCAATAGGAGTATCATCACAATGCTCATCTGAAAGTCTGCAAGGTGGTAAAGATGAAAGTGACATTTCAGTTTCATGGCATGAAGGCTATCAAGAACACTTATATAGTTGTTTGATCTGTTTAAAAATAGTGTGCACATTTTGGAGAATCCTTTTGTACATTTTTTGGAGCCTACAAAGGAAAGCCAGTAGCTACTTCTCTTATCTTTGTTTGACAAGGGTATATTTGACTTTAGGATCCCAGTTTCAATCACAGACAAGCCCAAGCAGCAAAAGCCATCCACATATATACTGTTTGAGTGGTTGCATTGGTTGTTTCATTTTACCTAACCAACAGTTAGAAAGCTAATTAGAGTAAGTAGGTAGGATTTCAATTTGATTTAATTCAATTTGAAGTAGATTATGAAATAAATCCTAAAAGATTTGAATCCAATCAAAAGGCCCTAAGATCTTGATGATTTTCTAATTGGGTTTGAAGGTTACAACACCTTTTAGTTTCAAGTCAGATCTCAAGTTGTGCAGGAAAAGGTTAAAAAGATTTTTGATAAAAAGACCAAGATTGAAGATTCCCACCTAAGTTACAAGGTGCTCAAGTGGGATTCAAGTAGGAAGAATAAAGGTTTGATGTTGATTGGATAGTAACTTGTTGGAGTTGAAGCCCGAAGATAAGGCTCTAAGATTCACAAGTGTCACTGTCATACATACAATAAAGCAATAGGCGGAAGAAGATTTCAGAGCACAGTCAAAGTCATTCAGAAGGCCATCTCACCTGTTGTTCTTGATTTTCCACTAGGAAAAGCCATCCCCAAGTGGAGCCAGTGTTATTCTCCTATACCAATTGGTGTCATATTTCATGATTGACTTGATGAGCTCTGTAATATGTTCAATACATTTCCCTGTTGCAAAGGTTTTCCATATTTTCAAAAAATCAAAAAATTTAAATAATGTAAAGAGGGTATATCCTAAAAGAAAAATAAAAGGGTAAAAATAATAAATATGTCAAAAATTGAGAAGAAAATGAACCCCAAATAAAGAGACCAGGGAAGTGTGCAAGTCTAAATTCCAGTACTTTTTTACTCTTGTACAATAAAAAATTGTGTACAACTTGTTAACTTATGCCACAATTGATGAATAGTCAAACAACTTAAGCTTGGCTAGTTCATATTTGAATTTCATGTTTTAGAAATAGAGAATGAAATCTGACCAAACTGTTTCATCTTGGCAGATAAGTAGATACGCAGACTGAATAAAAGGAGCTCAACAGTTTAATCTGAGCCCTTGGATGTAATAAGACTAGACTTAGATAGATATATACATGTAAAAGAAAAGAAAGTGTGATAAGGGTTTGCCAGTTTAAGTGCACCCTAATAAAGAAGTAAAAATGTTAGGCTAAAGTATCTAGGGTAGGCAGATGATGTTGCAGAATTACTTGTGATGAATGATGTCTCTAAATGTGTTCATTTTCACTTTTATCACAAGTGCAAGGCAAACATTACACTTGATGCAGTTCAAGCAAGACAAGGTCAAATAACTAACTTCCATTCACATTTTCCCTAAAGATTTCACTAATTCCCTCTAAAGTATTAATGTCTTTGAAAATTAAAGGGGCTCAGAGTATTTCTTTGACTTGTGGAGGGACCGGACCCTCGGCCCAATAATTTAAATGGCCTAAGTACTTAAAACCATCCATAAATCATTCATTCACTCTCATAAGTCTTTTCTTAACTAAAGTCCTATTTTACTTAGAAAAAATGTGCAATATCACATAAAAGCCCCTTTTGCACTTTAAGCCTAAGTTTAAATATATACTCTATTATTTTTGCTTAGCACTTTTTATCACATTATTTCATATTAATTTCTGACTTATATTATATAAATCCTTTGGAAAAATTAACCCACTCCCGTATTTATTTAAATATATAAAACCCCGAAATATTATATATCCTGCCCCGATCAGATATAACCATAGATACTTGTCAAACAGGATTAATTGGAATTAATTAACCCTTACGGTTAATTAAGAACCACCCCCAACCAATCGTATTGACCTTGATATGATTAAAACATTGTTAATTACATCGGGCCCACGGTAGTAAATCCCCACCGTATCTATCGCCCGTTCGTTGTTCGATCGTCCCGTCATCATCTAATGGTCTACATCAATATCGTGCCCCCTGGTGACTATGCTTCAACTCGCGATCACCAGGCAGTTTTCCTCTTGTACCTCCGCCATGCATTGAGTAATCTATGGAATCACTGGCTCGAGGCTAAATACCACCCTTCCCCATAAGCGGTGCAATAGAAACCACTTACCACCTTCTACTAAATGACAAAATGTGTCATCATTCATCCTTTCATGCGCCAATACTAACCATTTACCTGTTTAAACACAAAAACCCCAGTGTTGTTCATTTTCACCTGAATATGCAGTAAAACCCTTTGTAACCCAGCTGCGCCACCTGAAAACTCTGTTAACCAATTCGAGCATGGTTTACCTCCCGAAAATCATTCTAGACTCACTCCACAGACCGTTCAAGCTCAAATGAAACCTTTTAGACCTCCCCTTCAAGCCGATGCTTTCCTAACAGTTTGTTTTGTTTTACAGATGATCATAAGACTATAACCTTGGATAAACAGTCTTAATACTAGTCATAAGACCTGTTTATTCCAAGATTGTTATCAGTTCTATTCAAATAAAGATGGAAGGTAAAAGGATAGAGTAAAGAATAGTCAAAGTGTATTACGGTTAAAGAGTATCAGATTAAAGCCCAAGTCAGGTAAATCATCTAGGATGAAGATAAACAGCAAAGAACACAGTTACCAAGCATAGCATACGAATTCATGACAAAGTGAAGACAGATGAAAAACAGAGCAGTAAAAGTAAAAACTAAACAGTAAACAATAAAAGGAAACATGAAGACATTAAGGGTTAAACAAAGATGAAAACACTTTCACCAGCTACAATGAAGTTTATTCAATGTAAAAGTGAAAAACAGTTGAAAGGAATTTAAGGTTAAAAGATGGAATCAAAATAGAAATGGTACATTCTTCAAAAATTTCTTATTTAAGTCATAGTTTTACAGAAACTATTGTGGCCACTCCAAGAAGTATTTTGACTAACTGGAGAAGGTTGTTGTTCCCAAAAGTCTCATCTACAAAAACCTCTCTCACTTTGTACACAAGTATTACTAAGAGGGAGATAAGTGCATGTCTTCACAACCTATTTTTCAGTTTGTGTAAAGTCCTGTTTTTGATATCGTGTTGTAGAGAATATTATGAACCACGGGAGATGAATTTTGGGAAACTGAGAGACGTTTATCTCAAAAACATCCTATCTACAAAAACCTCTTTCACGTTTTACATATTTATTAAGGATTGAGATATAAAAGCGTATCATTGGACCCCATGTTTGCAGAATTTTTGGGGCAGAATGCACAGAGGAAGGATGCAGTTAGTGACTAGGATGCCTCATCATCAACTAAGAGTTGCTACCAAATTCGAATTTCTCTTCTTTGTCACCATAAATCCATAAACATAGTGCCAAATAGATTCATCAGTTTAGAATGTCCTTTATTAAAGTTCTATTAATGTAAACAGTTGGAGATATTTGTGAAACTAATCTTGATATATTTTCAAGATATTTCAGTTTACAATTAGTATATATACTTCTCCATTTGAATTATTTTGGTGTGGATTCATATATATTGCTGTAATATTGTTTATTTTGGAATAAAGTGCTAATTGGACCAAACTTTTGTATGGCTTGCTGGATAAAGAATTGATGCAAGGGACTTTCCATAGATTTCTTGAATCAAACACCAGATCAATAAGTTCTCTATACCTTGTGTTTTAAAGTTTTCCTTGTTTCTTATATCATCTATGTTTCATATCTGAATGATAAACAAAAAGCAGTAATTCAGAATATGCTTGATTGCACTTTGTCTTCAAACGTTATTATTCTCTATGTTTTCTTCTGAATTAGAATAAACAATGAAACCTTGATTTCTCTTGTTTTCTAGTTTTTTCACTTTGATTATTACTTAAAGAATACTTAACTGCTCTTTATTAGTAATCAATTCAATTTCCCTTTTCAAATAGGTTGAAGGATTCTTAACTGCTCTTCACCCATTTTGGAATCATTCCATTCATTCCAAATCTTTATTTGTTCTCTGTTTGACCATCTTGCTCTCTAAAACCCTCCTTTGTTAAGAAACCTAATCCAGTTAAGCCATCTTCTTTAACTCCATTAGCCCAATGACCTAAACTAGTCAATCCTACCTCTTTGCTATTGAATCTCACCACCCAAACTCAAACAAAACTCCTAAACTTCACAACTAGCCTAATATCTTTCAAAACAAAGCTAAAACTTAAAGAGAGAGCCCTCTCTGGATCCAGATCGGCTAGAATCTTTATCTAAAAGATTGGTTCGTGGTTACCTCGACCCCCTTTCCCCTTCTTACAACTTCTGGGAAAACCTGAGTGATAACAGAGTGTACAATAGGTTACCTAATGACAATTGCAAATATATTCTTGAAAAAATATTAGATACAATAGTAGAATGGTTGATAGTATGGAAGTTAAAAAGGTAAAGAAAGAAAACTGGTAACACAAAGTCATGAAAAAGGTTGAGCTCATTAGTATAATTATGACTTCACATTGGAGAGCACCCCTGTTAGCTACAGAGAGCTCAATCCCTATCAATAGCTTTCCATTTGAGTTATTCTTGATAGGCCTATTAGTATGTTTTCAATGAGTAATAGAAACATAAGCTTGAAATCCATTTCACGATCAACAAATGAGTTAGGTAATAATTTTCATAGGAACAAGAATAACTCTGATGATGACAATATTGCATATACAAATTTAGAAGGAAAAATTCATTATGGGGAAAATTAATATCCTAAAAAGGAAATAAATCTTGTTGAAATATTTTTCATGATGATTGAGATAACAATTACAAAGGTTGATCTTAGTTTACCTAATCATATTTTTTGGACTTCTTCATATTGCAACTTCTAGCCAACTATTTTTCCTTTAAAATGGATACCTAACCTGTAAGGGGATACTATTAAAATATATGGATGATGGTGTATAATGTTTACAGGAGATTTGTTAGAAATTTTCCTATTCCTTTTTCCTTAGAAATTTTTTTATACTTGGAACATCATTGATTAAGTCCTTCCAAATTCTAACTACATATAAAAATGTGCTTTTATTCAAGAACATATCATCCTAATTTATTTCATATACAAGGGTTTTTTATGGAACTATCATTATTATAGATGTCTCATACAAAGGTATCACTATGCTAAGAATTTATTCATTAGAGTTGGGAATTCTAAGGGATCACCTTTTAACCTTTTGGGGGAAGGCTCATAGAGGGTCTGACAAGACTACATTAACATGAAATTGTGGTGAAGGGGGTTTCAAGGAGGTTTCCACACTCTAGGTTTAGAATACTCCTTGGAAGACCCCAATGACATTCTTTCCATGAATTTTATTTCCAAGGAATGTCTATGCTCATCCTAGGGCTACTGCAAGTAAGTACTTGAATAGGAAGATTAACATGATTAAAGGATGGTGTGGAACTAAGACACATGGAGGGTAAAGGGAGGCTTAGGAAAACGAAAAATTTCAGGAGCTAATATTTGCAACTGGGCTAATTTTCCATGCTTTTTTAAGGAAAAAAGATTCACCAATTTCTAATTTTTTAAAAAGTATTTTCTCAAATTTAAAGTATAAAATTATTTTACCCTAAAAATCACCAATATTTTATAGATACAATATAAAATCATTATATATTTTATAGGTGGTAGGTCAATCAAATGACACAAATTCAATGGATGGTATAGGTTAGTGAGAAGACATCTCGTGATGAGAAGGAGTGGTTATGACAACAAATAACCAAATTTTATACTTCACAAGTGAGTGACAAGGTTGGCATGACCTAGTTGTATTATTCAAACACAAATGGAAATATCATTAAATATAAACTTTATAGTATCAACTTTTACCAGCAATGTGGTATAAATTACTAAGAGGTAGAGCCTAATCGTATTCAACATTTCAATATGGCACAAACTATACATCAATTTGTAGCCAAACTTTACTTTAATGTGAACAAAAAAATGTTAAATCTCTTACATATCCGTTAACCCACATGCATATACACCATTATTTCAACACTAAACAAAGCTTTAGTATATTTTCATGTGAATTAAACCGAATAAGAAATATATTTCTAGTATTGCATTAGTGTTGGAAACAAAATTGTTGTATCTATATGTGTTGATGGATTACTATTTAAATTTAGCAAGTTCACACATGCTAAAATTAGATATATAAAATGAACCACAAATTAAGAACATAGATATGATTAAGATACTAACTTCCCTCATGAAATAATCATATTCAACAGCCTTCATTAGCCCATAACATGTATGCTTGCAACTTGAACATTTATGAGGGTCACAGGAACTAGGATGACAATGCCTAATGTGTCCATGAGGCCTCTCCTCTCCAAACTCTATTCTAGGGCTTGAAGACCCAAAATATCCCCCAACAAAACTTGAACCTCACTCATAGTAGGATAATGCTGTCAATAAGCCATGTTGCACTAAGATATGAGGAAAGATAGATTTGGATGACTAGGTTCAGTTAATACTTTATGATATGGAATAATTTTAGGTAGGATTCTTAGGCATCTTTTTGGGAAGATGAGGACCTATAAATGGCTCATTCTTGGTACTTTGTTGATCTTATGTACACTGGTAACCCTCCACTAGAACTCACTAATGTCAAAGTAGTTCACATGGTAACTTAATATAAGCCTAACCCATATTTTCTTAAGGAAATGTAAAGAGAATTACCTATAATAATGGAGAGGTTTGTCAAAAACCATGAACCACCTATCCATCGAGTTGTATACACAAGTTTGGTAGGTGCACTAGCCCATGCAAATGCATTTTGTTGTCACTAGAGGCTAAGTTCTAGTTTTGTGGTCAATAAATAATGTCATCAAATCTTGTTGGATATGATGAGGTATTTGACATGGTTTATATGTAGATATATCCTATAATAGTTAGACATTTTATGCCCATAATGACAAATATATAATAATTAGCCTTTGACATTCACAATCAAATACGAATTATATATAGTGATATGGACAGTGAAAACTCTGAAGGATCTATGGTATTTATAAATTTTGTATAACAGTTCTTATTGACCTCAATCCTACATCAATTTGAAAGTTTACATCTTTTGGTTATAAGTCTAGGTTTAATTTGTCATCATGTCATGACCATAGATGTGTTATTTAAAGTTACATTTCTTGGTTCTTGGTTGGGGTTTTGTCTATCTTCATGTGGTGATGGTGGATGTGGTTTTTCTGGAGGTGCAAGCTCCATGTTATTTAAATACACTTTATTAAAATAGGGAAAATCAAACTTTTTATTTGTTTTAATAACTTTAAAACATTATGGTGAATTGGGTTGGGTTTATCTTAGGTGGTTGGGAGGAATGATTGGGATCCTCCCACAAGGTTCAATTCCCCCAAATGACACGATGGTATTTGATGTAGGAGATTTGTATTTGAGCCTTGTTCTTGAGAACAAATAGTCCCCTAAGGAGTGGAACATGTATATTCCTCAAATGGAATACCACATGAAAGAAAATAAAAATTTAAAATTATTAAATACAAAAACAATAAGTTTGGATCTACACATGAAAAGAAAAGGAAAAAAATAAAAAATATGAAATACAAAAAATAAGATTTAGAAACTTTTTTGTGTACCACTTGAATTTATATTACTACTTTATATTTTTACATTGGATATGGCTCTATGTGAATGATCACCCTAAAGGGAAACCAACCCAAAATCATAGATTGAGTTTCTTCAAATCATAATTTTTTTTTCCTTCTGATAAGCTCTTCAAACAAAATAAAAGAGCAACTACGATTCCTAACATTGTGCCAAGAGATACAAAAAAGGTTGTCTTTGTTCCACAAAGTCACTTATAGAAAGCAAAAAAAAACTAGTCACTAGTCATTGCCAACTAAAATAGAAAAATGTGCCATAATATAACATGATTCCTTGCGGAGGCCGCAAAGTTGACTTGTTGTTGGGAGTTATGAACGAGGAACCATAAACCATCCATCATCCATAGAGCCCAAGCCTTTGTCTCTCAGACGCTCCCGCTATCCATGAACCATAATGTCCAGTACCACCTCAATCTGAGGTCAACGTCCTTTAGACTGTAGGGGTAGATACACAGGTACCCATCCACTTGAGAGTCACAAATTTCGAGTCTTAAATTTGAATTGAGGCTGGAAAATCTATACCGATCCACCCCTACCACACTGTACCATGATTCCCTCTATTACTCACCATGGAGAGGTGGATGATTTTGTCACGGAAATACCAATGTTGAACCTTATGTCAGAGCAGGACAAGGATAGGAATTTACATACACTAGGAGGTGGAGCATTGATCCCACCAGTTTGATTCGACACTCATAAGTTTCTTTGTGAACAAAATTGAACTCCATCAAAAGAAGCGACTGCCCAATCACACATAGAAAGTTTTGAAGTTACTTTTTCTTTGGATTACTGAAGTTCGCGAAAGGTGATGAAGAAAATTGATTTCTAACCAGGCCTCACAATGATGGTGAAACTAAGTGTCCAATTGGATGTCCTATCCATCCTACAAATAGAGGAGTATGAGGGTGGCCAAAGGTGAAACCAAAGGTAAGACATATTGTCCAATGCCTAGCTAGCCAGATAATGCTTAAGAGTAGACAATTTAAAGAGCGTGATGAGAGAATAAGTGCAATGGGCATGGTGATTCTTGGATGACAAAGACAATACCATCACTCTTTAAAACGAACAATGAATATTCTTGGCGTATAAAATGGTACCAGAGAGAGTACATATTGTCATAGTGATGCTGACCTCATCCATCACAAGAAGGAACCATGATACTTCATCATTCCTTGTGATGATTTTCTCACAAGCCAAGCAATGTTTGCAGTACAATACTCAATGTATGAATGGTGTGAGTATCATATCACAATTAAAACAGGTGTGTCATGGAGTAAATGAGTTGGGTGTGCTAGCCAAGTGGATTGTGTTTTTTCTCATGTGTGGCTGCCCTTCGATAGACGTTGGGCCTAGACACCTGTCATTGGGAATAAGATTTAGAAACTTACATAGAACTATTGAAGGATTTTTTTTTTAATAATGAGTAGTCCTTAGAGGTCAAGAACATTATATTCCTCATATATAATTCCATGTGAAGATATGAGAAAGAAAATTATGAAGTGCAAAAATAATATGGTTTAGAAACTTACATGCAACCAATCAAAAAACACATTAGTAATGTCCTATAATACCTCCTCAAGTTCTCTTCAAATCACCCAATTTGCTTAAAGAGATCAAAAAACACATTAGTAATGTCCTACAATACCTCCTCAAGCTCTATTTGTTGGGTCCCTATAATACTAGTGATTACCCCATTACTATTGTACTTGTACCCCTTATTAATATTGTTGTGCCCCTATTGTCCCCATATTGTTATTACTATGCCCCATAGAATCCCTCTATTCTTATTTTTATGGCTTTATATTATTATTGTTAGGTCGACTCGGTTATATTCTGACTCCTTAGACTCCTATATATAGAAAGGAGGTTTTGTCATTGAATCAAAGAATTATTCATTTATGTAATGTAAAAGTGGTTGCCCCCTTGAAGAGGCTGAATTCTAAGGCGTTGATCTATTTTTTCTATCTTTTCTTGAGCTGGTTTCATAACATTTGGTATCAGAGCTTTGGATTCTAGGGTTTTGCTTCTCCAAACAGGTCATCGTGGAATTTTTGCTATAACGTTTTTTCTGTGACGTTTCAAAAGCTAAAAAAAACCCATTTGAGAAGACATCACACTGAATCTCTGGTCCGAATTTCAGAGCTTTTCGCACTATATGTTCGGAGATATGATCTAAGGAATTTGGTCCTTTTGCAAAATCCTAAATTACATTCAAAATAGGTGACCTGGGGAAAATAATCATAACTTTCTCTCTGAGCACCAGATTGAAATTTCGTAAGAAGGTACAGAAAGAGGACAGACTGCAGTTTCTTGTATATATTCTTCAGAGCCAGAGGTCAAAACAGGGACACATGGCATGTCATAGAAGTTCGCTCTACTAAATTAGTCTATAATTAGGTCACTGTGGGAGATTTGGCATAACTCTTCATTGGAGAATCCAATTCGGGTCAGACTGGTGGCATTGGAAAGAGGACATAGAGGGCTACCGCAAGTCACAATTTTAGAACTAGATGATTTGAAATTATAGAGATACATCAGAGGCAATATCAATCCCTACAAAGTGAAAAAAGGTGTGTATATATTTTTAAATGTTTGCTTAAGCTTGGTTTGAAAAGTTATTTTAAAGGAATTCAAAGGGCATAGTAAAGCATTATTATCAGTAATTGATGCCCGAGGAAAGAAAATGGAAACACCTAGTAGGCGACCTGAAAGCTCTAGCATGACCCATAAAGAAGAGGAAGAAATGCAACATGATATATCAAAATTATGAGACCAAGTGCAACAAGTGTCACTTGCACAAAAAGGAACATAATCTAAGATGGATGGTTTAAAGAAAGGCGTAGAAG
>APFE031366330.1:173654-186297 GCA_000404065.3 Pinus taeda
GAAAGGAGGTTTTGTCATTTGAATCATCCAAGAATTGTTCATTTATGTAATGTAAAGGAGGTTGCCCCCTCGAAGAGACTGAATTCTAAGGTGTTGATCTAGCTTTTCTATCTTTTCTTGAGCTGGTTTCATAACACTCTTCAAATCACCTAATTTGCTCAAAGGATTTAGAGAGTCTATTGGGTGACAATGGACTAGCCGCTACCCTTTTTGCACAATTTGTTTTATAGAAGTGCATGAATGCTTCCAAAAATACATACTCATTCTTAAGAATGTATACATTTTTAAAAATGTCTCTCAATGGGCACCCATTACAATTTTTTTGTTGAGAAATGGTAACAAGAAATTCCAATTTAATTTGTCCTTGAATTAAACTGTGAAATAAATTTGAATTATTTTCACATAGCAACTTAAAATAGTTAAATTAAGTTTATTAAACTTACTTAACTTAGGAAATTCGAGTTGGAAGTATTTTGGAAGCCATGTATATGTTCTCCCTACTTTGTAAGAGTCTAGTGTGAGTTAATTTCAAGTTGCAAAATAGAAAACTCAGTTTCATGAGTCAGTTCAGTTAAATTATTTCTCAAACTAATTAAGAGAACTAATAGTGAGTTAACAACTAGTGGTGTCACTAATGAACTCCACCAGTGCTTCTTTAGTTAACTGAATATTTACTCATCAGAAAATTATGCATGTTGATTATGAGAAAGAGCTAGTTGAGACTAAAGAATAATGATAGTGTACTGTCTGTTTTAGACTTTTTTGAGTTGCATTGATAATACATGCATTGATGAACTGATCCTTAAGGGATTGTGCTATTTTTAGAGGTTTTATTTTCCATTTATGTACAAGCTATCCTTCATAGGAATTACACATTGGAATAGAGAATTGGAGAGCTTGTGAAGAGGCTAAGATTTGGCCTTGAGCTTTCTTATGAGCTGGATATTAAAATTTCTAATTGATGGGATTGTTCTAGAGAGAACAAGCATTTTAATTTCATCTTGATTTTCTGGATTAATACAAAACAGTTAATGGGGTTTTGAGTTGTGGATTTCCCCAGATATTATTTTGTTATATGCCTTTGATTCACTTCCTCTATTGATTATTGTTTTTTCGATATTTATAGGCTCCTACTTTAAAGATTAGAAGAAAATTCTTGTCTCTTTCTTTAGTGAATTGCATTAGCTTGTGAATCTACATGATTTTCTACATGGTATCGGAGCAAGATTGTTTTTTCGGCTGAGAGTTTGTAGAGAATATGTGACAATTTTTGTGAAAAATTTTCAGAAATAAATTGCATATTTGGATTCCTTGGGAAACGATATCCAAATAAAAAAAAAAAAAAAAATTGGTCGAATCGATGTTCAGATGAGGGAGATATCGTTGATTTAAAATCAACTCTCTAGAGTAGTTTTCAAAGTTTTGAGTTTTTGGGTTATGGGTGAAAGTCAAATTTTCATACATACTTCAGTATTGGTAGATGACATTCCATGGGTTAAGGCTTGAGTATGCCTTGGAAGGTAGCTCAAATTTTATAACATAGAGGGATAGGATGGAAGTTGTGCTAGAAGATAATGGCTTGAAGGAATTCATTGATCAAGAAGTCCTCAAGCCAGTAGCTACGAATGTAGAGAACTTGGCCGAATGGAAGAAGTCTGTGGAAAAGGCAAGGAAGATAATTCTTGAGGGAGTTCAGGACCACATTCTCTCAATTCTACATGGAAAGGAAACTCTGCATGTTGTGTGGAAAACACTGACGAACTTATATCAAAATCGTAGTGATCAAAGGAAGTTGGCACTGAGGAATAAACTTTGTAAAATCAAGATGAAGAAAGGCAAGACGATTCCAAAGTACTTGACCAAGTTAACTCAATGTCAAGATGGACTTGGAAGTGTTGGAATCACTGTTTCCAAGGAGGATATGGTGAGCCTTTCTCTTCTTGGACTCCCAAAGAGTTGGCATAGTTATCAGGACTCTATCAATGGTAGGGAGAAGCTGCCAGATTGGGAATGACTATGGTTAGATTTGATGCAGGATGAGATTAGGAGGAACACCAAGGATGGCTCTTCATCAAATATTGAGGATCAAGAGAACTGTGCCTTAGCGATTAAGGCGAGGAAGATGGAAGGTAAAATTTCTTGTTCCAAATCAGATTCTCATTGTGGAGGTAAGAGGAAGGACATGACGAAAGTTAAATGCTTTCATTATCACAAGATGGGTCACTTTGGTACAAATTGTCTATTGAAGAAGTCCAAGGAGAATCCCTTAAGAGGAGAGGTGGGTGAGGCTTTGGCCTCCCAATTCAAATTGGACTTTTCCCTCATTGCATGCATGATGTCTTCAATGATGGGAAGTGTCTAGTACTTAGACAGTGGAGTTTCTTTCCACATGACTGGAGGAGAAAGATCACAAGATTCATATCGAGATGGGTGATGATGGTAAGTATAGTGTTACTAGTCTGGGCACTATTACTTTTTAAAGGGAGCATTCGGCTCCACTCATGTTGAAGAATATTATGCATGTACTTGGATTGACGAAGAACTTGGTATCTTTTGCCATGCATGAGGATAGAGGCTAAGATGTGATATTTTTTAAAGGAAAGGTGTTCCTTGGACGCATAGCCATAGGTAAAGTAAATAAGATAGGGATTCAAGTTTAGAATCTCTATAAGATAGAGGTAGAGGAATGTGCCTCTTTGAGTTCAAAAGCAGAAAATATGTTGAGCCGAGATGTTGGTGAGTTGTGGCATAGGCAATTGGGCCACTTGCATCATGGAGATTTGAAGATATTGTAGAAAATATCTATCGGTTTTCCCAAAGGTACACTTGAGCAAGTTGATACATGCAAGGGGTTGTACTTTGGGAAAATACACCAAGCCTTCCTTTGGAGACAGAGAAAGTCGAGCAGCGTCTATTCTGGAGAGAGTCCATTGAGATGTATGTGAAGCATTCTCGACAACATCCATTGCCAAACACAAGTATTATGTTATATTTGTTGATGACTATTCTCAATAATGTTGGGTATTTTTTATGCAGAAAAAGGGTCAAACTTTCCCAAAGTTTTGTGTGTTCAAAGAATTTGTAGAGAAAGAGTCTGGAAAGAATGTTAAATTTATATGGAGTGATAACGGTCATAAGTATGTCTCCAATGAGTTTAAGAATTTTTTTGCAGTGGAAGGGATTAAATGAGAGTTGATGGCACCCATAACGCTCAACAGAATGGGGTTCCCGAGAGGAAGAACATAAGAATAGTAGGGGCAACAAGGGCGATGTTGCATGATCAGTGCCTATCACTACACTTGTGGGTTGAGGTATGCAACACAACAGTTTATGTTCAGAACCATAACCCACATCGGATACTTGACAGGAGGACACCAGAGGAGGCTTATTCTAGTAAGAGGCAAGATGTTGCTCACTTCAGTATTTTTGGGTCATCGGTTTATTTCCAGGTGACCAAAGATCCACAGAAGAAGCTTGAGTCAATAACCAAGTTTGGGATCTTTTTGGGGTATAATGATACACCCCACAACTATCAGGTGTACATGTCAACTAGTCAGATGACAGTGGTTCACAGTGATATCAGGTTCAATGAGGAGAAGACTGTGTGAGTATCCCTTGAGAGGGAGCTCGAGCTACATGCATATGAGGATCTTTTAGCTCCTAAGGTTGAGGGGCCTCATATTGATGTGGAGAAGCCACATTGAGAGGTTTAAGGAGTGGAGACATCCACTCAGCCATTGTCTTCTAGAGAGTGAAGAAGGTGCACTAGAGAAGCTGACAGGTTGTTGGATGATGCACAGGAGAATGTGGGAGCACCCTCTTCTCAACACAGACAAAGGAGGTCACAAGAGAGGTACACTGGATACACGACACTTATGGGTGCATGTGTTGTGAGACAGCCACATTCCTTTCAGGGATCAATGCAACAGTCAGCTTGGGTTAGTGTGATGGTGGAGGAGTATGACTCCATAGTTCGAAACACTATCTGGGACATCATCCTGAGACTGGAGGACAAGCCAGTTGTGAGCTCCCATTGGCTTTACAAGATAAAGCAAGATGCAAAAAGTAGCGTGGAGAAGCATAAGGCTAGATTCCCAACCCATGGCTTTTCACATGTATAGGGGATTGACTATGAGGAGACATTTTCCCCTGTTGCAAGGTACTTGTCAATCAGGTATATTTTGGCACTATTAGCACAGACGGTTTGGAAGATCCATCAAATGGATGTGAAGACTACCTTCCTCAATGACATGATTGATGAATAGGTGTACATAGATCAGCCCAAAGGTTTTGAAACCTTTGGACCGTGAGTTGCATGTGGGTCGACTCAAGAGAGCGTTGTATGGGCTAAAGAAAGCACCTCATGCTTAGTACACTAGGATTAGTTACTTCACTGGATTGGGCTTCATGAAGAGTGAAGTAGGTGTGAACTTGTATCACATAGTGGTGGAAGGTAAGATGTCGATTATTATATTTTATGTAGATGATCTCATACTGAAAGGTGATGAGAAGCTCAACAAATTTTGCAAGGAGGACCTTGCAAGGGAGTTTGAGATGAAGGACATGGGGCTCATGCATTACATTCTTGGCATGGAGGTGTGGCAGGGAGATGAGGAGTTGTTTGTATCTCAGGGAAAGTGTGATAACGAGATACTCATGAGATTCTGCATGGAGAGCAGTAAACCAATGTACGCTCCTATAGCTGGTAGCTAGAGGAAGGAGGATGCTACTTCAGGGGAAGTAGTGGAAGCTATTGCTTACAGGAAGCTTGTGACTTCACCCATGTACTTGGTAAACACATGACTAAATGTGTGCTATGAAATTAACCAGCGTAGTCAAGTGATGGTTAGGCTTACCAAGTTGTATTGGAAGCTGGCAATAGTGTATTGGGATACCTCATAGGCACTACTCAGTTTGGGTTATCATACAGATGGGTAGACAGAGTGAAGCTTCAAGGCTTCACTGATGAAGATGGGGAAGGGAGTCCATCAAATACAAAGAGAACATCAAGAGGGATCTTTAGTATTGGGTGAGTGACAGTTTCTTGGTACAACAAGAAATAGATATCGGTTGCACTAAGTTCGGCAGAGGCAGAGTACATGGCTACAACTCAGGCAACATGTGAGGCTATCTCGATGGCGAAGATCCTTGTTAGTTTGTTTGGTCAGCAGATGGATCCAACAATGATTTATTGTGATAAATAGAGTTGCATCAAACTCTCTGAAAATCTAGTCTTTCATGATCGGTCCAAGCATATTGATATACGGTATCATCATCTTAGAGATTGTGTATTGAGGTGGATCATGTTATTAGATTACATTCCCACGGAGGAGCAAGATGCTGACATCTTGACAAAGGCATTGATAATATGTAAATTCGAGTTTCACAGAGATAGGATTGGGGTAGTTGATAATCCCTTTCTTATTGGGAGGGAATGTTGAGAAATGAAAACAAGAAATTCAAGTCTAATTTTTCCTTGAATTAAACTATGAATTAAATTCAAATTCTATTCTCATAGAAAATTAAAATAGTTAAACTAAGTTTATTAAACTTACATAACTTAGGAAATTCGGTTTGGAAGTCTTTTAAAAGTCATGTATATGTTCTCCCTACTTTGTAGAAGTCCAGTGTGAGTTAATGTGAGTTGTAAAATAAAAGACTCAGTTTCATGAGTCAGTTCAGTTAAATTAGTTCTCAAACTAATTGAGAGAACTAATAGTGAGTTAACATTCGGTGGTGTCACTAATGAACTCTACCAATGCTACTCTAGTTAAATGAATATTTACTCATCAGAAACTCATACATGTCGATTCTGAGAAAGACCCAGTTGAGAATAGAGTGTAGGGACAATTCACTATTTGTTTTAGATTTTTCTGAGTTGCACTAATAGTGCATGCATTTAGGAACTGATCCTTAAGGGATGGTGCTATTTTTAAAGGCTCTATTTTCCCTTTAAATACAATCTATGCTTCATAGAAATTATGCATTTGAATAGAGACTTCGAGAGCTTGTGAAGAGGCTAATCTTTCACAATGAGCTTGCTTATGAGTTAGGGATTGAATTTGGTGAGTGCTAGGATTATTCTAGAGAGAACAAGCTGCAATTTCATTTTGATTTTTTAGATTAATACAAAACAGATAGTGGGTTTTTGAGTTGTGGCTTTCCCTGGATATTTATTGTGTTATGTGCCTTTGATTCTCTTTCTCTATTGATTATTGTTTACTAAATGTTTATAGGCTTCCACTGAAAAGAGTAGAAGTAGATTCTTGTCTCTTGATATAGTAAATTGCATTAGTTTGTGAATCTATAAGATTGTCAACATTTTTCACGAATCATCTTCATCGCAAATCACATTTAATATGTAAAGTGTTATATAAAGGAAAATAAAAGGAGAGATTTAAATTTAAATGTAAAAATAAATGAAATATAATATTTACATAGATATATTGTTACTCATTTTTGTATGCTCGCATTAATTTTAATCATGTAACTTATAAATAAATTGAAAAAAATTATTTCTATTAATTTTTTTTTTTTCAATTTATTGTTTAAAATTTCAAATAAAGAATTTCAAAAAAATTATATTATTTTTAAATGTTGTTTTGATAACGTTTCCACCTAAACTGAAAGGGGATTATTGTAAATATTGTAAATAGTTTCAGCGATGCATTAGAGAAAACCAAGATACTTTAGAATTGGAATCCCAAGCATCTCTTCACTCTTAACTCATGTATATATTCATGATCTAACTAATGCAATAAACAAGTTATTCATGAAGTTACCCTCCTCTCCTGACATAGTATAATAGCCAACCCCAAAATTAGTTTTTTTTGTTGTAACTTCTACCATTGTCATATTTTTCCGTCATTATTCTTTGTCCCTCTATCGAATTTGAAGTGTCAACCTGTGTATCCATTTTTCTTGGCCTGTGTTAATGGTTGTATTGAATTTTCTATTTCTCCTATGCATTGAACTGATGGAAAAAAAAAAATCAGTTCATATTTTAATGACCATATCAGAGCAAACGAATTAAGTTGAAGACTTGGCTGATGGTGCATAGTTGTGAAGAATTGTATTGGAAAAAAAGTTTGTGATTCACTTTGGAGAAGAAACATTTCTCATCGATTTATTACTCAAATTACTTTTCTTAAGGGACTTGGTTACTCAATGTGGTGTGGCTGCTCATCGTGGTGTCACTACATATGCGTGGCCTGACCTGCTGATACAAACCAGTGGTGTGCTGTGTATTGTTTGGTATCGATGACAATGAGTGCTCATATAGTGGTGATGTGAATTTGTGTGTGTTTCTTTTCATATACCTACAAATGGTTGGTCGAAGACCGTGTTAAAATTCCACTGGTGTTTGGTAAGTCCCAGATTTTAATGGCTGATACATTAATAACACAGTACGTTGAAGTTTAATGATCAATGGCATGAATGGTGAATGCATATGGTTTGAGCCAATAAAATATCGTTGGTTGCAGATTTGTATTCCAAATCTTGCATTCGAAACCTTTTTGGGCATATGATATATATTAAAGAGGAATGTAATATATGATGGAATATATATCATATATATTAAACTACATTGAATGGGATGAATACAAATATTTTATATATATTTCGTGTGATTGATTTTATATGAGATATGGCTTTGTTGGAGTGTTTTTTGAACTTCGTATGTGATGGTATTGATAGGGTACATCCTTAGTTGAAGTTTTCTTTTGAAGACGTAGTTGTATGTTAGTCAATTAATTTTAGAAACAAATCAGTTCTTTGTTGCAATTATTGTCTTCCAAATATTCTTTTACATGATGTTCTATACCTTCCAGAGTTGAGGAGAAACTTGTTGTCTTTAGTCCATATCTGCCAATAAGGACACTCCATTCATATATGTGATGGCAAGGATGAGGTAAGAAAATCATCAACTCACTCACTCGTCATGACAGGGATAGAAGAAGAAATACTTCTAAAGCTGCAATGAACCTCTATTTGTGGAAATAATTTTTCATACATTTCTCACTATGATGAAGATACGCTTCCATCAAGTCTTTTATGGCATGCTAGATTTGGACACTTGGACTATGACAACCTTCATATATTGAAGAAAAATGGTGTTCTAGTTTGCCTACTATTCCTAAGAAACTTAAGCAATGTGATGTTTGTATCTTAGGTAAGCACAACAAATAGTTTTCTCATGATTCTCATTCTAGAACACATATAAAACTTGAACTCATTCATTCTAATTTATGTAGCCTAATGCATGTTCCTTCTGCAAATGGTAATAAATATGTGATGACATTTATTTATGACTACACCAGAATGATTTTGGTTTATTTATTGAAGAACAAATCTAAAGCCTTTGAAACATTCAAAAACATTCACGCATGGATTGAAAATGATAGAAAATCTCATATTGGATTTATTCATACTGATAATGGAAAAGAATATACATCAAATGAATTTGAAAACTATCTTCTCCAACATTAGATCAGACAATCAAACAATTGTGCCTTATAATCCGCAACAAAATAGAGTAGCTGAATGAATGAACAAGACAATCTTAAATATGGTATGTTCGATTATGTTTTTCAAGAATGTTAAGTTGGTGTTTTGGGTTGATGCCGTTTTATGTGCTATGTATATAAAGAATAGGTTTACATCTCATGATATAAAAAGAAAGACTCCCTATGAAATTTTGTATGCCCACATTCCTCTGATGAGGCGTCTTAGGGTTTTTGATTCCACCTTTATGCCTTGATACCTAAGGAACAAAGAAACAATCTTGGTCCAAGGAGCCGCAAATGTATCTTCTCAGGGTACTCAAATACCTCCAAAACATACCATCTCTATGATGAAGCTAATAAGAAGTTTATAATATCTAAAATGTGATCTTTCTTTAATCTTCCAAGACTCATAATGTTGTTGAGTAACAACTTGATCGCTTCGATATATTCAAACATGCAAAGTATTTTCGAGATTTTGGTTATGAGATTAAACATCTTGAAGGTGGGATCCCTATACTGGATCAATCTATGGAATATTCTTTTGAATAACTTTCACCCCCGCATGAAGCTCTAGCCACTAATGACACTTTGAGTGGTGTGATTGACAAAATTGGGAGAATAAATCTTGATTCAAGCTCATCTCAGTCAACTAGGTAGCCTAGGCCATCTCAAAATGGTCCTCCAAAATGGTTGACAAAGACACTTGAAAGTGTTCATCCTCATGAGGTTGGAAAGACAAGAATAAGAAGCTAAATGAGACAAAATGGAGTCAATTTAGGTGATCTTGATTCACTTGTTCATATAGGTGTTTCTTATGATTGTGAATTGAATTTGTTTATATATTTCGAACCAACTTCCTTCAAAGAAGTTGCTTCTCATGATGAATGGAAAGAAGAGATGGAGAAAGAATATGATGCTTTGAAAAAAGTCAAACCTAGAAGCTAGTTGATCCCCCATTGGGAACTAAACTAATTGGCTTCATGAGGTTGGAAAGACAAGAACAAGAAGTTGAACGAGACAAAATGGAGGCGATGCAGGCGATCTTGATTCACTTGTTGATATGGGTGTTTCTTATGATTGTGAATTGAATTTGTTTATATATTTCGAACCAACTTCCTTCAAAGAAGTTTCTTCTCATGATGAATGGAAAGAAGAGATGGAGAAAGAATATGATGCTTTGAAAAAGAATGGAACATAGAAGCTAGTTGATCCTCCACTGGGAACCAAACTAATTGGCTTCAAGTTGGTCTTCAAGAACAACTATAAAGTAGATGGCTCACTTGAAAAGCATAAAGTTAGACTTGTGGAAAAAGGTTTTGCAAAGAAGGAAGGGGTCGATTATGAGGATAATTTTTCTCCCAAAACAAAATGGGCTACCATCTCGACACTCTTTTCCTTGACATCTTTGAACAATTGGAAATTCCATCAAATGGATGTAAAAATTGCTTTCTTGAATGGATATCTAAAAGAGAATTGTTTTATATCCCTACCAGAAGGATTTGTTGTGAATGGTTAGGAACAAAAAGTATGCAAGCTTGTAAAATCCTTGTATGGCCTTAAGCAATCACTACGAGCCTGGTACGAGAATTTAACTAAGCATCTTCTGATACTGAATTTCAAACATTATGATCTTAATGATGCAACTTCTTTTGTCAATAAAGTTAGAAAAACAATTATATATCATTTGGTGTATGTAGATGATCTTTTTATGACATGGAACAATAAGACTTACATTGCATCCATAAAGAAAGGACTTAGGAAGGGTTTTGAAATGAAATATTTAGGCTATGTTCAATACTATCTTGGTATCGAAATAACTAAACATCCAAAGTTTATATTCCTCTCTCAGAAGAAGTACATTAGATATATGTTTAATAGGTTTGACATGGTTAAGTGAAATCCTTTGACTACTCCAAAGGAACAGAACTTGAAACTTACATCCACTGAAGGAAAATAATTTGAGGATGCAAAAAAGTATAGACAGCTCATACGAAGCCTCAACTACCTGACTACTACCAAACTAGACATTTAATTTATTGTTGGAATCCTCTACAGGTTTATGCAAAAGCCTTGTGTGGATCACTAGTCTGTTGCAAAAAGAGTTTTAAAGTACTTGAAGGAAACTCAAGACTTTGGACTAAAGTATACACAAGTGGGTGAGTTTAGCTTGATTGGACACTCTAATTCAAATTTTGATGGAGATAAAGAAATTGGGGCATATAATTTAGGTTACGTTATGAGTCTTGGATCATTTTCTATCTTCTGAAGGTCACACAAACAATCAGTTCTAGAGGATTCCACAACTGACGCAAAATATGTGGCAACGGTTGAAACAACGAAGGAAATTGTGTGGCTTAGGAAAATTCTGGAAGATTTATGAGAAAAACAAGTGAATTCAACTCCTCTTTTGATTGGCAATACTTCTGCAACAAATTTGGCCAAGAACCAAAAGTTCCATGATTGAACCAATCACATTAATACAAAATATCATCTAATTTGACATCATGTTAAGGCCAAGACAATCCGCCTCTAACATTATTCCACAAATCAGAAGATTCAAAACATCTTCCCGAAAACACTTGGAAGGGAAATTTTTGAAAAATTCATAATGATGCTTGGACTCAACAACATTTCTTCAGATTAAGGGGGAAAGGTTGACACGTAATCTTAAAGGATTGGGATTATTGTAAATAGTTTCAGTTATGCATTAAAGAAAATCGAGGTACCTTGAAATTGGAATCCCAAAAGTTTCTCCACTCATGCAATAAACATGGTATCCATGGAGTTACCCTCCTATCCTTAGAAATAATAATATTTAATTACTATTAAAAAAAATTCTTTATTAATACTAACCAAATAAATAAATAAATAAATAAAAATAAATATATATATATATAGTATATATATAATATAATAGCATATATATATAATTTTAAAGAAAAAAAATTTAAAAAAAGGGAAATTAATATATATATAATATTAAATAAATAGATTTTATATTTCATAAATAAAAAATGATAATCTATCTTATATCATATTATTTTTAGCTTCTTTCACTACATTTTTCTCTTCAATTGTTTTATTTCTTCATTCCTATTTCTTTTTTTCCTCATTCAAATCCATCATCCACAACATTTTAATCTTAATTGTTTAATTAACCTCATCTCATTTTTACCTTGTAATTAATCTCATCCCTCTCAACCCCTTCTTTTTATTTTACCCTTAAATTAATTAACCTCTTTTATCCAAACCCTTATCACTTTATATTAATCCCACTCTCCCTTTTATTTCCCATTTCTTTCCTTCTTTCTTCCCGCCCTTTTTTTTTTACTTTTCCCAATTCTATGCTTCTTACCTATTAAATCTAGCATCTTCATATTAATATTTAATTAATTTTTATAAAGATTAATACTAGATCACTCATTCTAAATTATTAATTTACAATTATATTCAATAATGTATCTTAAATATACTCATATAGAAATTCCATTCTTGTTTCCTTAATTATTTAATTTTATATTAATGTATGTTACTTTTCAAATATTATTATAATTTAATTAGTTTTATTACAAATCAATTTAATTTCATTTAAATAATTTATACTAGTATTGTATTGACGTAATTATATTCATCATATTTAATTAGTTTTGACTATTTATATTTATTTATCTTTTAATTATTTAATATTTTATTTATTTTATTATGAGTATAAATGATCTAGTTATTGGTTTATGGTTGGAGTATTTAATTATTTTTACTCTTCATTATTTTTATTTTTTTATTATGAATATTTTATTTATTTTATTATTTAGTATAAATGGAATGGTAAAGTAATTTTTATGGGTTGAAATACGTCTTAAAATTATATTTATTTGGCTAAGAGTTAACTTGTTTGCTTTGGATGTAAATAAAGGTTAGGTTAATTGCCCAAGACCCATAGGCATCTAGCAAGGTTGAAAGACTGCCCTTTTATGGACCACTAGCTAGCTAATTCCAAGTGACTTAGTTTTTCTTAAATAAAACTGATGAGATAACCTTCATTTATTCATAACTTCTAATAATTATTATCTTCAATATTAATTTGACAACTAAATTTCCCACTATATAAATATCTATTCTTATTTATATTTTTATCT
>APFE031366330.1:197499-216609 GCA_000404065.3 Pinus taeda
TTGTTATTTTCAATTTTTATAGACTTTTCATTTTTAATATTTTTTCCGATATTTATTATATTTTTTTTGTTTTTCTAGTTTCAATTAATAAATATTATTTCTTTTATTTTTTTTAAGATTTCTATCTTTGATTTTATATTTTTAAGGTATCATTGCAATATAATATTATTATTTTTCTTTCTTTTAAGCCTTAACCATTGGATTTTTATTGTATTTGTTTGTTCACATGGATAAGACTATTCATCTTCATTGTGATGATGAACCAGATAAAGTGGTTTGAAATGTGTCGACTTGAAAATATTTATGAGATTTAGCTTGAAGAGTCTTGATAAAATCATGAATAATAGAAGCTTGCATTTAGAGATTTTATGCCTACATAGAAGGGAAGTTGATGAAAAGGTTCATCTATTTGAACGAACATGGCTAAAAGTTTCAAAGAAGATACTTGATCTGAAAATTTTAAAGTGTTGTAGCGATAAATTGGTGCTTCCTATTTTTTCTCATATTATTCATCGCCTTAATAATGTTTATAATAGACATATATTTTTAAAAGCTAGTTTGTTTTTGTTGTGTTATGAAATTGACAAGATAAGAAAGGAATTAGTTTGATTATGAAGTGAGTTATTCACGCTTCATTTGGATATCTCCAGCACTATATCCCTCTCTCTGTGGTTTAAAGTAGATGCTTTCTCTGCATTAAAATCCCTACTATTGGAGGAGTCAACTAAGCTTAGGAAATTTGAAAAATTTATAAATAATTTATGTTGGCATTCTTTTTTCATCCAGCAAGTCAGCTCCTTCTCAAGATCTTTCTAGAATCCAAATCACTAGAGAACAAATATCGACTCTCGGTTCATGGATTAGTGCCCAGTTAATTCTTTAGCAGAACATTATAACAATAACACCTCTAAGGGCTCTTTATTTTCTAGTTCGAGCTTGATTGATGTTTTCATTATTCCCCCATTTTTGTCTACCCTCGGTATCTCTCCTACAAGATATTTTGATGCGAGTTCAATTACTTTTTCTAATGTTCATCTCTGTATCGATATTACAACCACTCAATCTTCTAGTGGAGCCTCTAGTAGATTGGGGTCTTCTTCCTCTAGCGGCTCCTCTAGTGGATTAGGCTCTTTGCTATCGAGGTTTTAGATTTTCTTTTATTTCCAACCTATCCCATGGACTTGACCATCAAGTGGGTTCTTCACTTCCTTTAGCCATCAAAATGATTCACTCTCCCTCCTCCACTAGTCGGTCTTCTAGATCTGTTGACCATTCACCTTCCTCCTCTTAGCTTAATCCATTTAAATCTTACGACCCTTGCAACATTGTTGTCTCTACGTCATTTTTGCTCGTTTCTATCTCTCACCTAATAATAATAATAAACAATAACAACAAAAAAAAACAACAACAACAACAACAACACACAACACAACACAACAACAACAAAACAAAACACAATAATAATAATAATAATAATAATAATTATTATTATTAATTATTTTATTTTTAATAATAGGGCAATCAATATTTCTAAATTTTCCTTTGATCCTTTGATATATCATCTTCTAGAAAAAGAGTTAAATTTTTCCTTGGCCCTAGAAAGATCTTGGTAGAGAAGATTATTTGCAACATTGAATTTGGTATTAAGGGCTTATTGGATCATATTATAAATTTCATTAGGAAATATTGTGTAGTTCCTCTTAAAAAGGTTAAACCCCCTAGGAGCATTACAAGCAAATCAAAATTTGAAGCCCTTAAGACTTTGAACAATAACCATGATATTTTTGTTCTCGAGGCTGAAAATGGTGGGGCGGTTGCTATCTTAGATAGAGATGACTACCAAAGCAAAATGACAGATTTCCTATGTAACAATAATAGCCCTAGAAAGCTTTGCAACAACCCAGAATTATAATATACAACTAACTTTATCAATTATCCTCTTAATAATAAACATACAAACTTTTCAACTAATTATCATGGAATTTTTGAAAAGCACGAGCAAATATGACTTACATGTAGTGACGATATTCCTTGTGATTTTAGAGTTGAATTTCATTTGAAGCCAGTTAACCACAACATAAATTTTGGGGACGACTCTCCACCAAACCGTATACTCAGCTGCGTATAATATTTCTACAATTGGCCACCCCAAGCCCTCAATCAACATACTACTACCAAGGAATCCTTTGTGTCACAACACTTTTCTTTCAAAGAATGAATGAATAATCTCATCCTCCTCATCATCCATTAAATAGACCAAACGGTTCCAAAACTGAAATGGATCTGCATGCATACATTCCATGTGTCAAAATGCCAAATTTTATTTCTTACTTTAAGTTTTACTTAATTTAATATATATCTTAACTTAAAACTTTCTTATTTTATTCATTTTTAAACTTTAATTTTTTTCTACTATTATATATATATATATATAATATATATATATTATATAATATAATTGATATTGAATCTAGATCTATTATTATTTACTATTATTATATCTCTCATTATTTATTATTTACTATTATTATATTTCCTTTATTTTTTATTATTATTATATTATATTTATTATTTATTCATTTGTATATTAAAAATAATATTATTATTATTATATTTTTTTTTTACTGCGTGTGCTCACGAGTTTCCTTTGGCCGCATTAGGGCCGCGACTCCTTTGCCATGGATGAGTTGGGCTCGTCCTAGGCTCCTCCCATCTCCCGACCATCCTCCCTTTCTGCTGAAGATGCTACGTTCAAGACCCTTTTGGCTTCAATACCAGTTAAGAAAAAATCTAATGCTTCTAAGTTTGTCAAAAAACTGGAAAATATTCTGATCGTTTCCCTTCCTCTGGAGGGGCCGATTAAGGTAGCTTTGTCACTAGTAGAGAGGGCCCTAGTAGGATAGTTCACTGGACTTTAGCCTTCTCCCAAAGCCACAGAAGCGTAGATCTGCAGGAATTGGAGGCTGTTAATCAAGCAAAGTGTCACCTCTTACTTTCTAGGGTGAGGCTATTTTCTGTTCGAGTTTATTTCAAAAGAAGACAAGGACCTAATCTTCAGAAATGGGCCATATTTTATGGCCCCTCAAGGTCTCTATTTGAACAGATAGACTCCCAACTTTAACCTAGCTGAAGACATTCCGTCGACAGTTCCAGTGTGGATAAGGCTTCTGAACCTTGATGTGCACTACTGGAACTGGGATTCCCTCAAACATATAGGCAACACACTGGGAAAATTCATAGATCGTGCAACTACTAAGGACAAATATGACTGCGCTAGGATCTGTGTGAAAGTGGATCTAAAAGTGGGGCTACTGAAGGCCATAAAGATAAATGTAGGGAGTTGGACTCATATGCAAAAACATGACTACAAGAAGCTTCCATTCAAGTGCCGCAAGTGTCAAGAATATGGACATTTCACTAAGAACTATACCAAAAATGAAGAGGTGATGCAAGGTAAGGAAGAAGGTTGGAAGCAGGTCAAAAGAACAAGGATTAACCCTGAGCCCTCAAACCCTCCTGGAGCAGAAAAGGGAAAAGGGTTCAAGCCCCTTTCCTCAGCCTCAGTTGAAGTGCAAGAAACAGGACAACAACAGAAGGAGGCAATGAGGAAGAGGTCCTTGAAAACTCTAGGCAAGGTGAGAGTGTAGCAGTAAGCCCTAAGGGAAAGGCTATAGAGATGGAATAAGAAGAACATGATTCAAAAGAATCTAAGGAGGAAGGAGAAATAGGTGACTCTCAAACATTGTCCTGCAGATCGATAAGAGGAAGGTAATCTGACTGGGGAAAAAGAGAGTAAGAAACATATAAAGACAAGCTCCAAGGTAGTCAACCAACGTTGGAGAAGCTTCTAGCAAGAACACCAAAGGTTACAATAAGTCAGGGATAGGGCCCCAAACGGGCTACCCAATCTCAGAAAGGTAAATAATGAATATTGTCTCCTGGAATTGCAGGGGGTTGGGGAGCAAGAAAAATGAAGAAGCTATACGAAGCTTGGTTAGGATAGAAACCCCAGATATCCTATTGATCTAGGAGATGAAATTGGAGGAGGAGATCTTCCTCCACGTAACCAAGAATATTTGGAGGAAAAGTGGAGGGCGATCTGTCTCAACCCAAGGAGCATTGGGAGGATTGGGAGCTCTCTAGAATGAAGCAAAGTTGGAATTTTTCAATGGAAAACAAAACACTCACTGGCAACTCATGTAATTCATAAGCCAATAAACAAGGGAGACCTTTAGTCTTTTAAATGTTTATGTGTTGGTAAATGCAGGGGAGAAGAAGCAGTGTTGGGACTCAATCAAACTCTTGGCTGAGGAAGAAATTCTGGGAAATATTATCATTGCAGATGACCTCAATATAACTTTATGCCCTTCCAAGAAGTCAGGTGGAAGCTCTGTAAGGGATCTAGCGAGGGAATGGGTGGAGGAAATCATGCAAGATTGGGATATGCTCGACATCAAGCCCTTAAAAGGTAAGTATAATTGGTCAAATAAAAGAATTGGTCTTGGCCATATTCCTCTGAGAATAGATAGATTTCTTATTCAAATTTCCTATGTTCTCCTTGGTTTAGAAGCTAGGATGCTCATTCTGCCATGCAGTACTTCAGATCATAAACCCATAAGGTTGGAGCTTTAAGCTCATAGAAACCTTGGAACTATCCCTTTCTGATTCAGTCCTTTATGGATTAAGCACTTAGGCTTTATGGATAATCTTAAAGAAAGTTGGAATCAGGCCGTCATATGGTCTCCCTTTTTTGTGTGGGAAGAAAAATTGAGTAGCATAAAGGTTGTCCTAAAGAGCTGGGCTAAATCTCTTCCCAAGCCAACTGATGAAAGGAATATGGCCCATGCCTCCCTCGAGAAGCACCATCTGCAGATGGAAGAGGAGGATCCCTCGGAGGACTCTATATCCAAAGAAGAAAATCTGCAGCAAAGCTTCCACAAATCTTGCTTGCAAGAGGAACAATATTGGAGACAGAAATCTCGTAGTTTGTGGTTGAAAGTGGGAAACATGAATACCTCTTTCTTCCACAAGCAAGCCCAAGCTAGAAGGTCCTTTAACTCTATATCTGAAATAAAGGAAGACCGCATAGCCCATAAGGACTTCACAAGCATAAAAGGGGTTGCCTTCTCCCATTTTGAGAAACTCTACAGTGAAGTCGACGTTATGTCCCCTCCAAGATCTCTTTAAGCATGAATTACTAGCTGAAAGTTAAAGTTACTAGACAGGAAATAAAGGTTGTGCTATATGAAATGGAGTTGGACAAAGCTCCTGGTCCAGATGGCTTTATAGCTAGATTCATCCAAGTTTGCTGGCAAGTAGTGAAGAAGGACTTGTATAGAATGGTTTTAAAATCTCAAAACTGCCAAAAAATTGGAGGCAGTATGAATTTTGCCTTCCTCGTCCTCATCCCAAAGGAGAAAGGTGCTAGCACTTTCAACAGGTTTCGTTCGATTTCTCTTTGCAAGATTGGTTACAAGCTCATAACAAAGGTGATTTCCAATAGATTGAAGGTCCTCTTGCCCTCTCTCATTCCTAAAAATCAAGGGGCGTTTGTTCAGGGTAGGCAGATTGTGGACAATATAATCCTCGTGCAAGAGGCCATTCATTCTAGTTTGCAGTGCAAAGAAAAAGGTATGTTGGTCAACTTGGACCTAGTTAGTGCATTTGATCATGTTCGTCACAATTTCCTCTTTGATGTGATGCATAAGTTTGGTTTTGGTCTAGAGTTTATTAGATGGATCCGGTCTTTCATTTCTGAGCCCTGGATTGCCCCTTTAGTGAATGGAAGAGCAACAGAGTTTTTTAAAGCCTCTAGAGGGCTGTGCAATGGCTGCCCCTTTCCCCTCTCCTTTTCATTTTACAAGCTTCAGTTCTAAGATTTTATTTAGAAAAATGTTAGGTGGATCAAGAGATTATGGGCCTTAGGATTGCTAGAGGTATCAAGAATATTAATCATGCATTGTTTGCCAATGACTCTCTTTTGCTGGGTGTTGCCTCTGTTCACTCTACCTCTGGGTTCAGAAAAGTTTTGGATGACTTCTGCTGGACTTCAAGTAGTGAATTAAACAAGAAGAAATGCCACTTCTATGGCTGGAATATCTCCAACAATGATCTCTCCTCAATATCCAGATGTCTGGGCTTCGCTGCATCTACTAATTGGAATTCTTTCAACTATTTGGGCCTTCTTATCTTCCAAAGGAGTCCCTCTAGCAAAGATTGGCTCTTGATGGTTGAGAAATTCAAGAATAAAATCCAGTCTTGGGGTTTCTCGTGGCTAAATATTGCTGGGAAGGAAATGCTTATTAAATCTATTCTGTCCAGCCTACCTATTTTCCAATTCTCAGTCATGTTTGCACCCATCAGCATTCTCAAGAATATGGAGGAGTGGATTTGTAAGTTTTTCTGGAAGGGTGGCAAGCAAAATGATAGGAAGACCCCCCTAGTCAGTTGGGAGAAAGTTACTAAACCTCTGCTAGAAGGAGTTCTGAACGTCAAGGACCTAGGGATTCATAATATCACTATGGGGGTTAAGATTCTGTGGAGACAAATAGCCCCAAAACCTGGATGGGCTCAAAAGGCGCTATGGAAGAAATATTTCAGGGATCATAGGTTATGGAGTTTGGATGATCCTACTCCCACCAATAAAGGATCTCAAATTCACAGGCTATGCATGCAGGCCTTACCTCTGATACAAAAGCATTCCTTTTCGATGTCGGGTAATGGCGAGCTCATTAATATCTAGAATCACAAAATTATGCATGAAGAACCATTAGATGGTGTCCCAGAGCTCACTAAGGTTCGAAGATAGATGTTGAATAATGACATTAAAACTTTTTGGGATATTTCTATTTGGAAGGGTAATGCGTGGGCAAGTTGGAAGAAACCTCAAATTTCGATCACTCTTGATCAGGCGCGGTCCTTCCTATAGACTAAGTTGAAAGGAATGGGCCTGATTAATACTAGGAAACAAGATAAGAGAGGTTGGGGCTCTCAGACTAGTTTTTACACAGTTGCGCAAGGCTATGTACAACTCAAAAAAATTCCTCATGTTCCTTGCTACCCTGCGATTTGAAGAGGTATTTGGAGGCAGAAGTGTGTGCAGAAAATTGACTTATTAAATTGGTTATTGTGTCACAATAGCATTCTAACAGATGATAGTCTTAAGAAGAAAGCCTTCCTTGGCCCTTCTAGATGCGCCCTTTGCTTGGAAAATGAGGAAAATGCCTCTCACTTATTGATCAAATACAGGTTGCCAAAAGTATATGGGAAGAGTCAATTTCCCCATGGGGATCTACAGTTACTTTGCCCAACACTATTTTTGGATTCTTTGTCGATTCAGCTCATCTTTATCCTGGGAAGTTCCCAAAGAAAAAATGGTTCGAGGTAGCTTGTCTAGCCTATCCAAAATTCATCTTCTAGCACATCTGGATTGAGTGCAATCATAGAATTTTTCAAGAGAAGGCGCATAGTTATAAGCTAGTTTTGGCAAAAGCCAACGACCTACTCAAGGAGTCTCTTGGTGAGAAGTTTGGGAAGCTGGAGAATAAAAATCTAAGTCCACAATACTTGGCATGGGGGACTGTACTTGGTCTCTAGTATTATGATGGTGAGAGATAGAACAACAGTTGGAAAGACTACCAGATTAGGCTTGTTGAGGACAAATTCCACATGTGGCTCCAAAAGCATGCTAGCTCGTATTTGTTTTTTGAAGAGGCTGCCAAAGGTAATTCGAGGATTGCTGGGGCTGGAGGTGTCATCATAAATGTAGATGGTAGCATTGAGCATAGGTATGCCTGAGGCTTGGGTCATAGTACCAACACGCAAGCAGAGGCTATGGCCTTGTTGCAAGGCCTTAAGCATTTTTAGGATCTTGACATTGAGAAAGTCATTATTCTTGGTGACTCCCAATCCTTGATTAGAATCCTCATGGATAACACGTCCCCTTGTGATTTCTGGCTAACAAGAGTGGTTAGCAGAATAAGAAAGCTAGTAGGCTCCTTCCTTCAAGTGAACTTTTTTCATGTTCTTCGACAGAATAACAAGGAAGTAGATGCGGAAACTAATAAAGTTGTCCTCATCCCTATTGGCACTCAGATAAGAGACGGGGTTGAATATTGGGATTTGATCCCTTAACTTTGTTTCTCATGTTCCATTGTCTTTTACTTCAGCAGTTTGTATGTATGCACAAGCTTGGGAAAATTTTGGAAATCGACTCATCTGATAGTATTAAGAAGATCCAGAACATTAGGACTATGGTAATAGTTTATTTATCTGTTGAGGACAGTCGGTCCTTGGGCTATCTAAATGCAATTTGCCAGCTAGTTTTGCCAATCTTTTAATACAAATTATAAGTGCTATCGTAATAAATAAATAAATATCTATCTATCTATCTATCTATCTATCTATCTATCTATCTATATATATATATATATAATATATATATATATATTTATATTATACGGGCATTACCTACTCCCCCTCTTTAAGGAACTTTGTCCCGAAGTTAAGTTGAAGAATTTAACTTTTTATATTATTTAATTTAGTTATTTGTTGCTTCACCTTTTCCCTACACCCTTTGTTGAGCTAGTACAACTAGCAGGCATCAAAAGTTTACACATCACCTAGGAAATCCCAAGGAGTCTTTGTTGTTGGCTAGTTGAATTGTTGCGAATTAAACATTCAAGTGCCACATTAATTATCGACCAGGGAAAGTCCTTTTATTTCAAAGGCAATGCGTACTGTATGTACTTAAAACCCAAAAAGCATCAAAAGTTGTAGCATACGTACTTCTTATGTTATATCATTACAGTACCTTAAAATGAAAACAACTAGTTAGAATTACAAATCTGAGAAACGAAATAATGGGTGTTCTTCTGTCAGAGGACCAGGACCCTATCCTCCTGATGGGGACGTCCAGCACCTGCCTCTGTTATCAGAAGTGCTAACGCACACAGCACTCTCATTCACTGGTGAGAAACAAACTCAAAAAGCAATGAAACAGAGTACTTGTAAAGCAAAGAATGCCAGAGGTAATACTGTTAAATCCACATAGAGTGCCGAGAAGAACTTACCATACATCTACACAATCAACAGGAAAACAAATGGGTGAATCTTGTGAGGAAGGTGGGCCCAGTCCTTCTCACAAGATTCCCCGAAAAGAGGGAGACGGATTTAAGTGCTCAGAACCAGTTTATATTTATCTTCCAGAAAGATTGAGTACAATGGAACTCAGACTTGCTGATGTTCTTTAAAACTTGATTACAGATTGACTATCCCCCGTTTCATGTAGATGTCTCCTCTTTATAGAGGAGACATCTACTACAATAGAATATTACAGCTTTTCAGTTAATACTGTGTGTTTAAAAATAAGCAAATTAGAATGCTGTTACAACCATATGATAATGCATCCTTTTCTGGAGCTTCGGCTATACACGGTGAATAACTGATTGTCTTCTCGAGATTGCTATTTCCTTCGCTATTTCCTCATGTTGTTCATGCTGACTGTATTCTCCTTCTCTATTCTTCCGCTTGATTATGCCACGTTATCATCTTTTAGATAGCTTCCATCTGTTGTCCGTGGCTACAAAATAGCTGCTTTGGATAATTACTATTGCTGGTATTGTGGCAGCTGCGCAGTTGCTGTTTCTCGTGTTGCAGCAACTGTGTAGTTGCTGTTTTTCGTGTTGCAGCGACTGTTCACTATACTCCTGCAAGCTTATGATAGTTGTTTAACGATTCTAGTCAGCATTTCCATAGATAAGTGAAAAGATACTTACGAATATGAAGTAAACAATCAAATATAGATTTGCGGAAGGTCACTTCATACCTTGGGGTTAATATATCCTTATGAAATAAAAGCTTTTGCTTATTACTGTAAAAAGGATAAATATACGGCAAAAGATAGGGTCAAAAACTGATCAATTGCGAGTCCCAACATCCCCCCCAACTGAAGAGATTGCATGTCCCCATGCAATGTCTAATCTGAGTCAGAGTCGGAGAACTGGGCCAAGCAATGAAGATTACTGAGACAATAGCTAAAGGAGGGATCATCGAACTGTTCTCTGAAACCATAAACAGTTCTCAACTGTTTCCACATTGCTGTCTCTTCTGTGTTAGAAAGTTCAAACTTCCCCTTGTACTGCTCACCTGGTAACCATAAAAGTGGGAACTTAAACCTGTAGCCTATCCATTTTTCTGCACAGATTTTCATGCTTCCAACATACCGAGGTACCCTTGATAATGCCACCTGCAGATTTGATGGGTTATATGGGTGATACTCTTTCCTTTCTGTAGGGCAGTTATCCCAAAATAGTTTATTTGCCTCCACAGCCAATGATGCTTTAGTTTTTATGTACTGCTGACAGTCTGTTAGGACCTCTGTTCGCAGTTTCATAACATGATCTTTCATCTCATTATTGGCTATCATTTTTAAATGCTGTGAAATGAAGGCGGCAGGGTTCTGAGGTTCAGCTCGAATCCATAAAAGGCAATTTTGTTCGTTCTGGAAGCCTGAGACAAAGGCATTTTGCCAGGTGAGCTGGTTTGCCAGAAAAGAAATGAAAGCTCTTAATTGTGTATCACCTACTACAGGTATCATATTGATGTTTCTTTCTTCAGATACCGCCTCATTGTGGAGGTATAATTCGCATAGCAGATTCTGGTCATTTTTGGGTGCTCTTGCAAAAGTTGCCATGAACTGATCAGCTGTGACCACTTGATAGGGTCTCCCTTCCTTGATAGCCTTCAACTGAATAAATGCAAGCATTTCCCTCAAGAATGTGGCATAGTTGAAGGATGGCTTCCTTGCTGCAAGCATCCTTTGGCACAGCTCAAACATCAGGGACATCCTGTGTTTTAGCTCCTTAATTTCTTTATGCTGTGCCCTGCACTGTTCTAGTGCGTTCCAGTTCTTATAGGCATGATTAAGCCAGGTTTCTTTCTGTTGTTCGAATGCTTTCCCTTGAGATTGATGATATTCTCTCCACCATATGTGTTTGAGTTCCAGAAAACTCTCTGTTTCTACCCCTGCATCTTTAACAGTAGGGGGTTCTGTTTGCATGTAGGCATCAACTGACATTGTCTGTTCCGTGAGCTGGAATAATCCAACATCACTTTCCAGGAAAGCTTCTTTCTTATTCTCCTCTGGGGCTGTTTGCTCTTCTTTTGTAGTTGTCTGGGTAAGCCGGGGTGATTCTGCATCTTCTTCCATAATAGTCTAGGTAGCATCGGAACTTACTGGTTCTTGTGTTGCAATAAGTTCCTGTCTTTGATCTTGCATGTTTTCCAGACGACCTGTTGGTTCTTGTGTGTCAACGGGTCTGACCGACTGCGATTCTTCTAAAGGTCCTGTTGGTTCTTGTGTCACAACAGGATTTTTCTTCTGCATTTCCTCTGTTGGTTCTTGTGTAACAACAGAGTTCTCATTCTGTACCTTTTCTGAAGTTGGGTCTTCCACCTGCATTTGCTGTGAAACTCCTGTTGGTTCTTGTGTGACAACAGGGTTCTCATTCTGTAATTCTTCTGAAACAGGTTCGTCCATCTGCACATTCCTGGGGCTTTCGGAACCTGTTCGTTCTTGTGTAGCAACAGGTTTCTCATCATCATCAACCTCCTTTGTTTCATTTTCAGCCTCGGGGGCTTCCTCCATTGGCTCCTTCACTAATCTATACCCTGCCTGAGAATATATCTCGCCACAAATTGTACAGATATATTCAGTATCTTTGCTTTTATCTGCTACCGAGGTTGCTCTTGCCAACACGTGCAAACTGAATTCTGCTTCATAAGCTTCCTTGATTCTTATTTTTTCTTTCTGGTAATCCTGAATCTGAGCTTTCAAAAACTCAATTTCTTCTTGCAGGGCTGGTATCGTAGTCTAATCCTGTGGGATAGGAGATCCGAGTGGAGGCCGAGGTTCTGCTACATTAACTTGGTCAATGTTTCCCACAGGTGGTTCTTGTGTATCACCTGGGGTAGCGGCTGGTTCTTGTGTTACAGCCACTTGCTCACTATCATTGTCGGTGTCGGTAGCTGGTTCTTGTGTTGCAGCTACCTTAAGATATGAGTCCACGAAACTATGAATGCTCTGTATCTCAGCCTCTGTGGGTGAGGGAGAAGGGTTTCGGGAAGTGGCCGGAGTACGGGGTTTTAAAAGAATGGATGGTGGGCTGGAGGGCTCAGGGGATTCGTCTACTGCCGTTTTTCGTTTTGGTAAAAAGGCAGAGAACTGAGGTATTTTTCTTTTTCTGCTGATTCTTGTAGCTGAAGTGATAGTCGGGGTGGTGGGTACTTTGGCTGAAACCTTCGTTCTTTTTCTTTTTACTAAGGTTTCCTTTGGCTGCTGCCTTTTTCGTTTAAGCTGCATAATTGGGGTATTATCTTCAGAATCATCAGTGGAGATGCTGAGTATGGGGGCGGGAGAATTGGTTCTCTGGGGAGACACAGTTAATTCCACTGTTTCTTGTTCTTTTTCTGTGACATGCAGAGGTATTTGCTGGGGCTGTTCGGGGCTATGCTCTGTCTGCTGGGGTTCTTCCGAAGGGGTTTCTTAGGGGTGTCGTCCATTTGTTGAGGAGGCTCCTGGTCTTGCTGAGGTATATTCTCAGCTTGACGAGAGGTTTCCTCTTGATGGGGACTGCCCTGCACAGGCTGTGGACTTTCTTGCCTTGGATGGGGATTAATGGGAGGTGGCGGGATGTTTAAAGGGAGAGCCCTATTAATCAACAATTGAACTAAACGATGGTGTTTCAGGGAGAGGGCTGGATTCTTCTCTTTCATAGCATATCGTACCATATTTTTAAGACAACCCAGCAAATAATACGGCATATTCACTAATTGACCATTTCTTAAGTGATTTAGTAGGACGAAGTCGTGTTGGTAGATTACCTGGTAACGACCTTCGCAGGTTAGATACTGCTTGACGAATTCGGCGATTCTTGGCCATGGTTGCGGCAGCGACCGCAATGCTACACCTCTACCCTTGATTTCTACCTCCTCGCCCGGACGGAGAAAGTCTTGTTGCGCGTTCAGGATCACTTGTTTCCTGCTGAACCATCTTGTACCAGTGGTTGGAAGTCCTGTAACTTCAGCTATGAATTCTTCTGTGACCAGAACCTGAATTCCTTGGACGACAGAGTATCCCTCTGTCAAATTGCGTGTGAATTCCAGGACCTGTTGTTCGTCGAAGTCTGGAAGTCTTCTGAAATATTCTATCCATCCAGCTTGCATGAAGATTTGGTAAATTTCTGGAAAGAGCTCCAGAACTGCTGTCGTGGCTGGTTCATGCGTGATGAGGCCTCCCCCCATGGCTATTGTTTCAGTAAGTCCTCAGAACTCGGGGCCAAGCTACCGATTCTAACTCAGAGTATACATCACAATTGCTATCATTTTTACATACAACCGGGAGAATTTAAGGGTGGCGGTGGTTAGCGTGGCTAATTATTATGAAATCGCTTTGGTAAACCCCCCCCCCTTTCCTACGTGTGAACGATATGATTGGGGAATGTAATCATTTGATGTGCCTATCACCATTTTCCGCTTATCTATTATTTAATGCTTATTCATAAACGTGCGTACCTTTATCCTTTACCTTTCTGGATTGCTACGTCACAACGTCTTTTCTCGTTTACTGTCAGATGATAATCATTATCGCGGATATTAAAAGCACGGGAATATGATAATGACGGGGAAGTGACGATGAGGTTCTGTAATCATTACGAAAAGTGATTTCTTTCGTGTGGAAAGGATATTTTGGTTCAGTACACACTGTCGTGGTACCAAGATTGGTGTTGCAGCCACAAAGAATTATGTCGGAGAATTGGAAGTAGTGTTGGGGCAACAGGAAATGGTGTTGCAACAACGGGGGTGGTGTTGCAGCAACGGGAAATGGTGTTGCAGCAATGGGGATGGTGTTGCAGCAACAGGGAATGGTGTTGCAGCAACGGGGAATGGTGTTGCAGCAATGGGGATGGTGTTGCAGCAACAGGGGATGGTGTTGCAGCAACGGGGATGGTGTTGCAGCAACAGGGAATGGTGTTGCAGCAACGGGGATGGTGTTCCAGCAACAGAGGTGATTCCTTCTTCATCCTTGTTCTCAGCTACTTCCCACGTTCTATCTGCAAAATCTGAAAATATAATATTGCAATCCTTGGCAGAGATTATTAGTTACTAAAAAAAAAAAATGTCTAATTTTAATAGCTACATAAATAAATAGAAATTCAAGTGTTCTGAGGGACAGCAAGTTCCTTTGGGAAAGAATATTGCTTTATTGCCATACAAGTAGCTTTGAAGTCCTCTTTGGAAATCGGCTGCTAATATAACCGAAGTCGGTAGCCATTCACCAACAGTGGTGTTCTACTTCCATCAATTGTTACTAGTCTAACTGTTCCATTTGGGAAAACAGTTTCCACTTCATACGGTCCCATCCATCTTGTTCTCAACTTCCCTTGAAAGTTCTCAAAACGTGAGTCATAAAGAAGAGCCCAGTCACCTTTGTGGAACTGATTTTGCTTAATGGTTCTATCATGCCATCTGCTTCTTTGTTGTTGTATCATAGTTGTTTGGTGGACGACATCTAGTCTTTTTTCGTCCAATTCCTGCAGCTGCTGCAACCTGGCTGTCTGTGCATCATTTAAATCTAGGTTAACAGCTGAGGCAGTTCTTAGAGTCTTAATTTCAAATTCTACAGGAAAAATAGCATTCTTTCCAAAGACCAATTCATAGGGTGAAAATCCTGTTGTATTTCTCCAGGTGGTTCTGTAGGCCCAAAGAGCCTCGGGCAATCGCTGAAACCAGTCCTTTCTGTTCTCCTTTATTGTTTTTGTTAAGATAGCCTCTATGACCTTGTTTGTGCTTTCCACCTGTCCATTCACTTGAGGGTGGTAAGGTGTGGTCATCTTATGTTTGATATGGTATTTTTGAAGCATATCTTTAAAACCGTGGGAATTAAAAGGAGGCCCTCCATCAGTGACTAGTTCCCTGGGTAGACCAAATCTAATGAAAATTTCTTCAAATAAGAAAGTTAATACTGCTTCCTCATTAGCTTTGATAAGTGCTTTGGCTTCTACCCATTTAGTCATATAGTCTGTACATACTAGAATGTAAATTCTTTGATTGGATGGGAGGGTTAATGGACCTACAAAATCTAATGCCCATTTCTCAAAGGTGTCGAGAGTTACCTGAGGGTTGAGTGGCATTTCATCCCTGTGGTTGGGCTGGCCCATTCTTTGGCAGCTGTCACAGGCCTTCACATATCTTTTTGCATCTTTAAAAAGTGATGGCCAGTAATATCCCATTCTCAGTACCTTGTGAGCTGTTCTTTTATCTGCAAAATGTCCTCCGCAAGGACCATCGTGACAAGCTTTCAATATGTCGTAAATCTCATCTTCCCCAACGCATCTCCTGATTTCCTGATCTATTCCTGTGTGGAATAGAGACCCGCTTATCCAGCTGTACCTAGCACTTTGCTGGATGATCTTTCTTCTTTCCCTGTGTGATAGGTGTGATGGTAGTTTTCCTGCAACTAGATAATTGGCAATGTCTGCATACCACGGTGAGTGAGCAGATACTGCGAATAGATACTCATTCGGAAAAGAATAATCTACTGGCACATTTTCGTTAGTTTTTAACCTAGAAAGAAAATCAGCAACTACATTTTCTTTTCCTGGCCTATCCACTATTGTGATATCAAATTCCTGCAGTAATAGTAACCACCTGGTGACTCGAGCATTAGTAATTGATTTATTCATTAAATACTTGATAGCTGAGTGGTCTGTATGCACAAAGGTAGTATAGCCAGTAATGTAATGCCGAAATTTATTAATAGCATAAATGACTGCTAAAAATTCTTTCTCGGTTACTGTGTAATTTAATTCAGTTGGTGTCATATTCTTGCTAATGAAATAGATAGCATAGGGGAGATTATTTTCCTCCTGACCCAGGATGGCCCCAATTGCTGTGTCTGAAGAATCTGAGGAAATGTGAAAGGGCAGTGCCCAATCAGACCCTCTCAAAATAGGGGCTGTGGACAGCTGCTGCTTGAGTTTATTGAATGCAGTTTCACAGTTATCAGTCCATTTGAATTCAGCATTTTTCATTAATAATACAAACAAAGGGGAGGCTATTTTAGAGAAATCTTTAATAAATCTTCTGTAATAGCCGGCATGTCCTAAAAAACTTCTTACCTCTGTTTGTGTTTTCGGGATAGGAAGGTTCTGGATTACCTGAATCTTAGCTGGGTCGACTTGGATTCCTAGAAATGAAATGAAATGTCCTAATACAATGCACTGGTTCATCATCATGTGGCACTTTTCAGTGCTCAAAGCAAGGTGTCCTTCAATACACCTCTTGAGTACTTTTTCAAGGTTTTGAAGGGCGTCTTCAAAGGTCACTCCATAAGGGGTAAAGTCGTCCATGAATATTTCTAATGAATCGTTTAGCATATCAGAAAAGATTCCTATCACTTCTCTCTGAAATGTCGCTGGGGCATTACACAACCCAAATGGCAATACTCTATAGGCAAAAGTTCCCCATGGGCTGGTAAATGTGGTTTTGTCCTGATCCTGGGGTGCAATCCTGATTTGGTTGTATCCACTAAACCCATCCAAAAATGAGAAAAATTTCTTACCTGCTAAGCTATCCAATACTTGATCAATAAAAGGTAAAGGGAAATGATCCTTTTGTGTTGCTTTATTTAATGATCTATAATCTACACATACTCGCCATTTCCCATTCTTTTTTGGTACAATTACGAGTGGAGAAACCCACTCGCTGTCAGATATTGGATATATGAATCCTGCATTTAGGAGTTTTTGGAGTTCCTCCTTCACAATTTCCCTGAGGTTAGGGTTCATTCTTCGTTGGGGTTGGCAGACTGGTCGGGATCCCTCCTTAATGTATATACGATGAGTACATAATTCAGGGGAGACTCCTTTCATGTCTGTGTAGTCCCATGCGAACGCCTCTTTGTTTGCTTGGAGTAACTTTATTACTTTTTGTTTTTCCTCTTCCGTTAAGTCAGGATTTATATTCAGTGTTTTACCAGGTTCGATTTCAACTGTTGTGCTCTTGGAAGGGTTACCTAGCGTTGTTTGGCACAAATTTTCATTGTTCATATTCTGCTGAGATTCTGGTTCTAGGATTGCAGCGAAGTGATTTGATGTTTCCAAACTGACCGAAGAAGGTTTAGAAATAAAACTACTAATCAGCTCATCTTCGGTAGAATCTTTAAAGGTCAAATCTTGCGCAATAGTTAATATTGGTTGGGTTTCCTCGTCCTCATAGTCTACCCATATGGAGTTATCGCTGTTAATCATGGGGGTTGCATGAGGATAGAGGGTAAGCTGCTTCGTTTCTTGTCCATTGGAGATGGTCATTGACCCAGATCTACAGCTGATGAAAGCATCTGCTGTGGCTAACCATGGTCTTCCTAGAATCAACGGATGACCCCCCAATTTTGTTTTGGTTTGTAAGACCACAAAGTCAACCGGGTAGTTCCATGATTCTACAGAGATTATAAGGTCTTCAATGACCCCTTCAGGTTTGATCGTAGAACGGTCAGCTAGCTCTAAGATAGTAGGAGTTTCCCTGATGAAATTTTTCAATTGAAGTAATTGAGCTGTTTCTAGAGTCATGATATTTATTGCAGCTCCTAAATCTACTAAGACTTTAGAGATAAGGGTTTTTCCCACCTGGACTGTTACTGTAGGGTGACCAGGGTCACCATACTTGACAGGATAATCTTTTTCAGTCATTAAGGCAGTTAATTCCCCCATCACGTGAACTGTGAGGGGGTCTTTAGCCTTCCTTCCAGGTTTTTTTACATAGATGTCTCTAATAGTTCTAGCATATATAGGAACATCCCTTAGAGCCTGTAATAATGGAATTTTTACATATAAGTTCTGTAATTCTCCTAACAAATTGAAGGTAGGCTGTTCTGGTTTTTTAGTGAGAGTTAGTCTTTCAGGGAATGGTGGTTCTACCACTTGGTTATTGTTGTTAGGTGCTGTTTTTACTGTTTCAGTATTATGATTAGCTGATTTCTCTTTTCTAGTCTCTTCTTTGTCTGAGTCCGTGATATCATCTATGATAGGTTCCACTATTCTCCTTGAGCGGAGATGGATATCATTACATTGCAAGGGAGGAATAGACTGACTCTGGATGTCAATAACTTGCAAGGCTTTATTATTCGGGTTAGGGTTAGGTTGAACAGGCAGTTGTGGTCTCATTGCCTGATTATTTGGCGGTAAAGGGAGAGATTGCTGTTGTTGAGGGAAAGGTATTTGCTGGGCTTCCCAGCTCTGGTTCCACTGATTAAAGTATGGTTGCTGGGGAGCCCAAGGGTTCCACATAGTCGGGTCAGGAAAGGGTTGCTACATGAGTGGAAAGTTCATTGTGTTGAAGGGTGGGTACTACATCTGATTCATGGGTGGGTAAAAAGGAGAACTATTATTCCAACGATTAAATGTTGTATTAGAGCTCGTACCTTGTCTTTGCGGCCATTTCCTCCTTTGATTCATTAGATACACTGCTTCAGCTTCCTCTTCGGTTGTTTGCAGTGCTGCCTTGATTCCAGGAAAAGAGGGGCATTGCTGTGTTTCATGATCCTTCTCGCAAATTGTGCATACGGGCATCCTGTCCAGTGGGCATTCTCTAAGTGGATGTTTCTCTCTGCATTTTGAACAAAAAATCGCCAGGGCAGCTTCCACTTCTGCCTGTTTCTTCTTGACCTGCAGAGAGTCAATCTGTGAAGCAAAAGAACTTAGCATTTCGGTTTTAAATTCTTCTAATAAGTTACCTATCTCTGCTCTTGTTGCTCCTCCACTGGCTGACTTTTGAACTCTTGAATACACATTCTCTTTGCCTTTTGATCTGCCTGCCGCTCCCCTTGAACATCGCATACAGAGCCTAATAATTTCCTCAAATGGTTCTTTAGAAATGTCCCCTTTTCCAAGCATGTTCAGCATGTCTAGGCAATCATCTCTTACTCCTCTTAGCAGTATGGTCTTCAAAATATCTTTGCTCATGTTAGGATGATCAGACCGCTGCAGATTATACTGTAATCTTTCCACGAAATCCTCTAAATTCTCGTCCTCTTTCTGGACCATTTTGAACAGT
>APFE031366339.1:0-14102 GCA_000404065.3 Pinus taeda
GTAGTACGGCCTTCAAAAATCGAACTTCCCACAAATTTTCAGCTTGATTGGACCAAGGGTTGACCAAAGTCAACGCTGGTCAAACTTTCTGCAAAACCCTAGCAGCAGAAACCCTAGCAGCAGAAAATTCGTACAGTCTGTCCTCTTCGTCCTTCCCACGTGTGGCTGAAATTCGTCTTCCAGGTAGCTCGTACTCTCTAAGATGAGAGAGGAAGATGTGAGTTGAGTTGTGATGAAATTCTCTCCAACTTTTCCTATATATATATCCATTAGTGGGGGTGTGTGACACATCTGTTGGGCATGTGAGCCTACATTACAAAACTGGCTGACCTTGCACATATAATTTATTAAGAATAATAAATTCAAAATATAAGTTCTGCTCATCGAATTAAGACTATTTTTATATGGATTTACACCTCTCAGAAAGAGGAATCCAACAAAAATATTAGCCTCTTAATCTGAGTATCAGAACATGGAGTTTGGACCTAGTTGTCCAAATTTAACAATATGAAGTGCAAATTTTCATTAAAAAGTGCATTTAGAACCTGATGCTGGTATATGGGCAGCCTTGCTTAAGGCATGTTTAATCCATGACAACTTGGAGCTAGGAGAGTATGTGGCAATGCAACTCCTTGAAGTAGAGCCCAGAGATGCTGGAAATTATGTTCTATTGTCAAATGTCTATGCTGCAGCTGGCAGGTGGGATGATGCAGTAAAGATGAGAATGATGATGAAAGACATTGGCTTGACAAGGATGCCAGGATGCAGTTGGATCGAACTCAACAACAAGGTTCATGCATTTCTTGCTGGAGATAGATTAGATACACAATCTCAAAAAATTTATGCCACATTGATGAGTTTGCATCTGCATATGGAAGAGGCAGGTATGAAGCGCAAAATTTCATTAAAAAAATGCATTTAAAACCTGGTGCTGGTATATGGGCAGCCTTTCTTAATGCATGTTTAATCCATGACAACTTGGAGCTAGGAGAGTATGTGGCAGCACGACTCCTTGAAGTAGAGGCCAGAGATGCTAGAAATTATGTTCTATTGTCAAATGTCTATGCTACAGCTGGCAGGTGGATGACGCAGTAAAGATGAGAATAACAATGAAAGACATTAGCTTGAAAACGATGCCAGGTTGCAGTTAGATCGAACTCAACAACAAGGTTCATACATTTCTTGTCGGAGACAGATCAGATACACAATCTGTGAAGAAAGCAAGTGGGTAAATGCGCAGAAGTAGTACTTCCAAAACCTATTGATCTTGTTTTTTGATAAGAAGCTTATGTTTGACTGGTTTTGGATGCTACACAAACTTTTTCACTGATAGCTACAACCTTAATGTCACTTGCTGAACACATTGGAGCATTTTATGCTCTCTCAAGGTATGTAGGTGCCTCACCTCCCATACATTTGGATTTGAAACTTTATTGGATGGGTTGTTTGTAACTGTATATGAGTCCACATTACCAGTTGGGAATGCTAAACTTATGGGAGTGACATGAGTTGGATGCTCATGTAAATAATGTCAACTCAGGTTGGAGAATCATGTTAATGGAGTTCAGGACAACAACCTTTGATGATCAAAAGAATACTCTGAACTTTTATCATTTAAAATCATTAAAAAAGGCGTGAGATTATTTTTTTGACATAAAAGAAAACGACATTTACAAATTTTGCTAATTGTTTGATGACATGGGATGATCTATTTACTTTGTGGGTTTATCATTTTTACAAAAAGAAGAGCTCTGTGCTGAGTGCGATATTTTTGCTAGCTCAAACATTTAATCTTGTGCCATAGAAATTTAAAAAATGATTTTGAACCTTTAATAGAATTTCTTGGGAATAAAAGCTAGAGAAATCCAATAGACAGGTATTACATCTAAGACATTGTTTTATCAAAACAAGGAAACCCTATTTTGAAAATTGAAATTTATTGATGGCACCAGCAAGGAGATCCATAATTACATTATTAGAAAGGGTTATGAGGTGGATGTTTTTTTGGGTAGTGCTCTCATAGACATGTATTCAAAATGTGGGAACATAGAATATGCCCAGCATGTGTTTGACAGAATGTATGAATGAAAATCTGTATTATATACATCCATTCTTTCAGGTTATGAGCAGAATGGACAAGCCAATGAGGCCTTGGAGCTGTTTCGGAAATTGAAACAACAAGGTTTGAAAATTGTCTTATACATGGTGGTAAACATTCTTCTCGTATGTTCCCACTTAGGAGCTCTACAAATGGGTAAGGAAGCCCATGGTTATTTAATAAGGCATGCCTTCCAGTGGGATGTTTATGCAGGGAGTGCTCTAGTAAATCTGTATTCCAATTGTGGAAAAACAGTTGCATACCAGATATTTGAGCAAATGCCCGAGAGAAATGTGGATTTGTGGAATGCAATGATTAGAACATGTTCTCATAATGGGTACACTAATGATGCCCTGAAACATTTCCATAAGATGCAATTAGCAGGTGTAAAACCCAACTCAACTACCATCTTGAGCATTCTCCCCACATTTGCTACTTGGCAACTCTACAAAAGGGTAAAGAGATCCAAAATTACATACTTAGAAATGGATTTGATTCCGACATTTCTGTTCAAACTGCTGTCATAGACATGTATGCAAAGTGTTAGCATGTCAAGTCTTTGATAAGATGTCTCAAGCTAATGTGGTTTCATGGACTGTAATGATTGCAGGCTGCGGTATGCATGGTATGATGAGGATGCTCTCCAACTTTTTAACCAAATGCAAGAGGAAGGCATGAAGCCAGACCATGCCACTTATGTTGCAGTACTATTTTCTTGTAGTCATGCATGCTTAGTGGATGAAGGCTTGCAATACTTTGAATACATGAAACAAGTTTACCATATCACACCTCAGATAGAACACTATGGATGCATGGTTTACATTCTTTGATGCACCGGGAAATTATATGAAGTGCAAAATTTCATTAAAAAGTGCATTTAGAACCTGATGCTGGTATATGGGCAGCCTTGCTTAATGCATGCTTAATCCATGACAACTTGGAGCTAGGAGGGTATGTGGCAATGCGACTCCTTGAAGTAGAGCCCAAAGATGCTGGAAATTATGTTCTATTGTCAAATGTCTATGCTGCAGCTGGCAGGTGGGATGATGCAGTAAAGATGAGAATGATGATGAAAGACATTGGCTTGAAAAGGATGCTAGGATGCAGTTGGATCGAACTCAACAACAAGGTTCATGCATTTCTTGCTGGAGACAGATCAGATACACAATCTCAAAAAATTTATGCCACATTGATGAGTTTGCGTCTGCATATGGAAGAGGCAGGTATGAAGCGCAAAATTTCATTAAAAAAATGCATTTAAAACCTGGTGCTGGTATATGGGCAGCCGTGCTTAATGCATGTTTAATCCATGACAACTTGGAGCTAGGAGAGTATGTGGTAGCACGACTCCTTGAAGTAGAGCCCAGAGATGCTAGAAATTATGTTCTATTGTCAAATGTCTATGCTACAGCTGGCAGGTGGATGACACAGTAAAGATGAGAATAACAATTAAAGACATTAGCTTGAAAATGATGTCAGGATGCAGTTGGATCAAGCTGAACAACAAGGTTCATGCATTTCTTGCTGGAGACAGATCAGATACACAATCTAAAAATTTGTATGCCACATTGATGAGTTTGCATTTGCATATGGAAGAGGTAGGGTATATATGAGGCACAAGATTTGTAATGCATGTTGTAGAGGAGGAGGAAAAGGAATACATCCTGTGTGGCCACAGTGAAAAGTTGGCTGTTTCTTTTGGAATTATTAGTACCTGCCCTCGGACACCTATCTGGATCACCAAAAACCTTCGTGTTTGTGGTGACTGCCATAATGCCACAAAGTTTATCTCCAAGATTGTCAGGCAAAAATAATTGTCAGGGATGCAAACCGTTTCCACCATTTTAATGCTGGGATCTGTTCTTGTGGGGATTATTGGTAATCAGATTGAAATGATCTTAACATAATAGTTTGGAAAAACTCCTTTCACATTCTAGAGCTTTGCCTTAGTAGCACATGATTGGGTGTCGCATTTCATTATGGGATATTGTTCACTTGGAGTTTCTGAAGTTTGGGAATTTGTAATGAGACAATTTGAGAGATGTTGAGCTGTATTTGCTAAAGGATGTGCAAAGCATTGCAGTGGATGTTATCGTTATATCTAGTCAAGAATCATAAATGCTTTGGCCGTTCATATGTGGGGTGCTCTTGACAAAGTCTTGAATATAAAACATGAATAGATTCTAATTCTCCTTTGAACCTCAGTTGCAATAGTTCTTTTGGCCAGGGAAGCCTGTGAAGAAAGCAGGTGGGTAAATGCGCAGAAGTAGTACTCCCAAAACCTATTGATCTGGTTTCCTTTTGCAGTATGCTTCACATATCATGTCTGATAAGAAGCTTACTTTTGACTGGTTTTTGATGCAGCACAAACTGTTTCACTAATAGTCGTAACCTTAATGTCACTAGCTGAACACATTGGTGCATTTAATGCTCTCTCAAGGTCTATAGGTGCCCCACCTCCCATTCATTTGGATTTGAAACTTCATTAGATGGGATGTTTGTAACTGTATATGAGTCCACATTACAAGTTGGGAATGCTAAACTTGTGGGAATTACATGAGTTGGGTGCTCATGTAAATAATGTCAACTCAGGTTGGAGAATCATGTTAATGGAGCTCAGGACAACAACCTTTGATGATCACAAGAATACTCTGAACTTTTATCATTTAAAATCATTAAAAAAGTTGTGGGATTATTTTTCTGACATAACTGAGAAAAAAAATGACATTTATAGATTGTGTTAATTGTCTGATTGCTTTGACTAATAGCAAACTCAACAAAGACGTTGGTTTCAGGGAAAATTCATCCTTTCACTTCTGTGCTCTAAAGGCTGCAGATGGAAAACTTGGTGCTTCTCCAAAGAATAAGGAAAGGGAAAATTGCAAAAGCCAGCGTTGCCATCCACTGCTGCTGTAAAGGATGGAAATCTAGTCAGTCCAACCTTTTTCCCATAAAATTGATCATTTGTATTTCTGGTTCCTTTAGAATCAAGAATGGAGGGGGAAGGAAGAATCTAGTGCTAAGAAAAAAATTTGAAATAGATAGTTGATTTCCTCTAATTAATGTCTATATCTGTGACATAATGGAACAATATGAGAATTTTATTGTATACCTTTCTTAAAGAATAACATATGATAAAAAAGAAACACCAATAAAGAAACAAAATTGCTAATGTTTCTTATCCCATTGCTTTGCGGCATTTCCTTTGCAACATGTGGTGCTCCCTCTGAGAAGAAGGCCCTCACATGACACCTTTGTTGTTGCGAGACATTGATTTACTTGTTAGACGATTAAAATAACCTCTACCATCGGATTGAATAAGGCAGTTATTGTTGGTTACAATTAGGCAGGTATGTTCTCCTTTCTTTACCCTAAGGTTTGGTTCACAGATTAATTTTCCTCCTATGAGACAAATTCTAGGATTGCTTCTCCTCTGGAAAAATTCTACAGGTAATGGTGTTCCTTTCTTTTTCTTTTACTGCCGCATCGTATTTAAAATAAAAAACTTATGGCAACAGAAAAATTCCTCAAACAACGTTTCGTTTGTTGGCTAATACAGACGAGTTTTCTGCTTCCAACTCCTGTCGTGCTCCAAAAGTTTTGGTTAAGTCAAGGATACCTCTAATGCGGTGTTTCTCTCTACTCTCTACGCTCTAGATGCCAGCTTAAATTTTTACCCTGTCTCCTCATGCACTTTGTTCACAGAGTGTTAGGGTTGTTCTTTTTCTGCTCGTTGCACAATTTCTCAACCTTGGGTCTTAAACCCTGGAGAGTAATTGTTTTTAATAGTATTGTTTTAATGCCGAAAAATGCCCATATCAGTATTACAGGAATGTAATGTAATCTCTGGATTTTTAGCTCTTCGAATAAACTGTAATTGTTTTAAGATACCTTTTTGATATTAACCTTTTCCATCGGATTGAAGGGGACAAGTATTGTCAGTTACAATTAGGCATATATCTTCTCTTTTTTTACCCTAGGGTTTGGTTTACGGATTAATTTTCCTCCTGTGAGACAAATTCTGGGATTGCTTCTCCTCTAGAAAGATTGTACATGAAATGGTGTTCCTTTCTTTTTCTTTTACTAACGCAGAGTCTTTAAAAAAAAAAAAACTTATGGCAACAAAAAATTTCCTCTAACAATGTTTCTTTTGTTGGGTAATACAGATGAGTTTTCTGCTTCCAACTCCAGCTATGCTCCAAAAGTTTCAATCAAGCATACCTCTAATGTGGTGTTTCTCTCTGCTCTCTATGCTTGAAATTCCAACTTAAATTTTTACCGTGTCTCCTCATGTAGTTTGTTCACAGAGTGTTAGAGTTGTTCCTTTTCTGCTGGTTGCAACATTTCTCAACCTCGGGTTACAAACCATTGAGAGTAATCATCCTTAGTAGTATTGTTTTAATTCAGCAAAATGCCCATATTAATATTACAGGAATGTAATGTAATCTCTAGATTTTTAGTTGTTCGAACAAATTGTAATTGTTTTAAGCTATCTTTTTTATATTTGGTTTTCCCCAAATATTACTTTTCCAACAGTTTTTTGTATAGCACAGCAGGCCCTGTTATTGAATGTAAGTTCTTGTTTTGGAATGGTGACTTCATAGGAACATGGTATGCATGCATTGTTGTTTTTGATCCTTGTTCTAAGGTCACCTTCGAACCAGTCAAGACTTACAGGTTCACCATAGTACAAACCCGTCCAAAAACGGCATGTACTTGTTCTTGCTTATTGTTTACTGCAATGTATTATTAATCTTTTGGGTTTCAGTTACTATGGTTAACATACCGAATTGTTTGGATTATGTCATGAGTTTTCAATGCAATATAAACAGTCTCTTTTTATTTGTTGTATAATAACCTTTTTAACAAATATATATATAGATATAGCTTCTACAGCGTTTCAGTAACCCCTTTCTTTTTAATTTGTTTGCTATTCTGATTGGATACTAAGTCCTAATTGGCCATCCTACTACAGATTCAACCATAGTCGTTTGACGAAATCAACGTTCAAATGTTTTAAGGTGTCCTTGTCATGAGTTTCAGAAATGACTAAATTAAATTTTCTATTCACACTTCCATACTTCAATATCCAGTATCAACTTTTCAATAAACAAATTTTTCCTCTCTAAGTTAAACCAGATAATTAACTCAGTAGAGGTGGAAATTACATGTTACAACTTTGACCTCTCCATCCATCATGTTACGCGGGACCAATCCACTCAGCCCAACAAATGCCCATGATCAGGCAGGATCTCACGTCTTACGCACCACCATATGTATGCAAGGGAATTAACCAATACTAGATTAGCCCGTAGGAGCAGTGGTGAACTCAAATCCTATAGCAGTGAACTCAGATACTAATGATATTTCATTGTACATTTTGCTACCACAATGTGCTCCAAAAGTTCCGGTTAAGTCAAGGGTACCTCTAATGCGGTGTTCCTCTCTGCTCTCTACGCTCTAGGTGCCATCTTAAATTTTTACCCCGTCTCCTCTTACAGTTTGTTCACAGAGTGTTAGGGTTGTTCCTTTTTTGCTCGTTGCACAATTTCTCAACCTTGGGTTTTAAACCCTTGAGAGTAATACCTCTCCATCCATCATGTTACGCGGGACCGATCCACTCGGCCCAACGAATGCCCATGATCAGGCAGGATCTCACTTCTTACGCACCACCATATGTATGCAAGGGAATTAACCAATACTAGATTAGCCCGTAGGAGCAACGGTGAACTCAGATGCTATAGCAGTGAACTCAGATACTAATGATATTTCATTGTACATTTTCCTACTACCACGTGCTCCAAAAGTTCCGGTTAAGTCAAGGGTACCTCTAATGCGGTGTTTCTCTCTACTCTCTACGCTCTAGGTGCCAGCTTAAATTTTTACCTCGTCTCCTCTTGCAGTTTGTTCACAAAGTGTTAGGGTTGTTCCTTTTCTGCTCGTTGCACAATTTCTCAACCTTGGGTTTTAAACCCTTGAGAGTAATCGTTATTAGTAGTATTGTTTTAATTTGGAAAAATGCCCATATCAACATTACAGGAATGTAATGTAATCTCTGGATTTTTAGCTCTTCGAACAAACTGTAATTGTTTTAAGATATCTTTTTGATATTAACCTTTTCCATTGGATTAAAGAGGACATGTATTGTAAGTTACAATTAGCCAGATATCTTCTCTTTTTTTACCCTAGGGTTTGGTTCACTGATTAATTTTCCTCTTGTGTGGCAAATTCTGGGATTGCTTCTCCTCTAGAAAGATTCCTCTAACAATGTTTCATTTGTTGGGTAATATAGATGAGTTTTCTGCTTCCAACTCCATCTGTGCTCCAAAAGTTTCAATTAAGTCGAGGGTACCTTTAATGTGGTGTTTCTCTCTGCTCTCTATGCTCGAGGTGCCAACTTAAATTTTTACAGTGTCTTCTCATGCAGTTTGTTCACAGAGTGTTGGAGTTGTTCCTTTTTTGTTGGTTGCTGAATTTCTCAACCTCGGGTTACAAACTATTGAGAGTAATCGTCATTAGTAGTATCGTTTTAATTCGGCAAAATGCCCATATCAGTATTACAGGAATGTAATGTAATCCCTAGATTTTTAGTTGTTCGAACACACTGTAATTGTTTTAAGCTATCTTTCTTATATTTAGGTGTTCCCCAAATATTACTTTTCCAACAGTTGTTTATATAGCACAGCAGGCCCTGTTATTAAATGTAAGTTCTTGTTTTGGAATGGTGATTTCATAAGAACATGGTATGCATGCATTGTTGTTTCTGCTCCTTGTTCTAAGGTTACCTTTGAACCAGTCAAGGGTTACAGGTTCACCATAGTACAAACCCGTCAAAAAACGGCATGTACTCATTCCTGCTTACTGTTTACTGCAATTTATTATTACTCTTTTCGGTTTCCCTTACTATGGTTGACAAACCGAATTGTTTGGATTATGCCGTGAGTTTTCAATGCAATATAAACAGTCTCTTTTTATTTGTTGTATAATAACCATTTTAACAGACATAGCATATATATATATATATATATATATATATATCGTGTTTAGCCGGATTCACACTTCCATACTTCAAACAATTTCACTGTCATAAATCCAGTGTCAACTTTTCAATAAACAATTTTCCTTTGTAAGTTAAATCAGATTATTAACTCAGTAGTGGTGGAAATTACATGTTACGACTTCGACCTCTCCATCCATCATGTTATGCGGGACCAATCCACTTGGCCCAACGAATGACCATGATCAGGTAGGATCTCACTTTTTACGCACCACCATATGTATACAAGGGAATTAACCAATACTAGATTAGCCCGTAGGAGCAGCAGTGAACTCAGATCCTATAGCAGTGAACTCGTATCCTTATGATATTTCATTGTACATTTTCCTACCACCACCCATGAGATTTAGATAGGTCATGTGTCTACCTTACTGCGTCACCTTACTAACAACCCGCTTCATGGCGAGAGGGAGGAGCTCCTTTAGGAATTTATACAGGAATGGTTGGTGTTTGCAAACAAGATATAGCTTAGACTGTAAGGGGTGGGTAGGTCTTCGGTAAAAATTTGAGGGATCAATCAGATTTAGAGTAGCATGTTTACCCAACCACCAAGATTTATAGCAGCTTGTTCAGTAACGTGTATCATACCTCATACTTATTACCTTCTCACCCTAGAATATGGTGGGCTTAAGCCAGGAATACTCAGTGGGTGTGGGACCCATGGAACTACTGCCTCATAAATATTATCTATAGCCGGAACTTCAGTCAGAGACATAGCTGGATGGAGAAATAACCTGACATGCTCTAAGTTGATAAAGAGCTTAAGCCTAAAATAAGAAAATTGCTTGGATCTGCTTCTTTCGTATTTTGGGTGGAGGATTCCAAAAAGCTTAACCATATGTGTGTTTTGAGACATCTAAACCTCATTTGTTTTACCATGAGGACTTGGAGTCGGAGGTTGGGCTTCAGTAGTCCGTTTGAAAATTGACAATGAATCCAACTAGACTACCCCACCTATGTCTGTGTTCGAAGGAAGAGGGCTCAATCTGAATTAAGAATGCTCCCACTACTCCCTCTAGTATTTTATGAGAACAAGTTATTGTAATGACTGTTTTGGGGATTTTTCAGGTTCTAGATTGGGGTTGAAACACAATTATTTGTTTGGCAGCATCAACATGAACATAAAGCTGGTGCCTGGGTACTCTGCAGAAACAATTACTACATTTTATGTAAGTAACAAAACAAATTTGTATTGAAATGACAATACCGAACCACATTTATTAGTAGTCTTTCGTCGGAGGTTAAGATTGACGATTTATTTTTTAAATTCAAGTTTCTATTATTCACAATAAATTAAGAAAAGTTTTTCGGTAGAAATCACATAAGATAAATTTCAACAAGTTTGGTTCATCATCAAGGCCAGATGAAGAGGAAGACCATGACAAAGGCATAAATAAAGAGCAATATAGAGACCATAATTTAAAAAATAACCATTACTTGAAATTATGGTCTCTACATTGCTTTCTATTTAAGCTTTTGCTATGGTCTGCGTCTTCATCTTGGTAGTGATGAACCACAATAGTTGGTTTGAAATAGATTGGCCAAAAATTTCTCTTATGTAATTTCCACTTAAAGACTTTTCTTGATTTATTTTGTTGTCAAAATTGAATACCATACCGTCAACCCAAATTCTAATTATTTTTGGCTCACATGATCGAGTTTACTCGACAGGTATCACCTACTCTCTTTTCAACCAATCGCAGGTTGGGGGTCAGCCCAACTTGTCGGTTAGAGGTCGACCTCCTTTGATGCCTAGCAACCAACAAGTAACTCGGAGACCCGAAGAGTTAAACATTATATAAAAAGAACAAATTAGAGTGTGTTATTTACCGATAAATGAAAAACCTAAAGCTCGCTAACAAGAGAAAGCTTGAACTAAACCAGTTGTATTAAATAACCATATCGAGTCTCTCAAATATGGGGCTTGTATTGAATATTCAAATATAGCATATATCCAGAAGATCAAACTTATCTATTTTCATATTTTTTTAATCATATTACTGTTGTGTTTAAGAAGATTTTAAGATATTTGGACTTTGTACGAGCGGGACATAATGTGGGTGCGTAGGGGATGTGAACTTCGTAGCACTATATATAAGACTTGTTCTTTAGGAAATCCAATCTTGTGTGTGCAATGCCCTAAATTTTTTTCCCAATAATTTCTTTCCAGAAGATTTCAGTCGTAGTGGAAAAAGGCATAGCATAATTTGACTATTATTTTGAAGTCGGAGAAATTTAGCTAACTCAATGTGCCCTTTCCTTGAGGAAAAATTAGTCCGAATAGGAATCAGGATCACAGAGAAAAATTTAGACACAATCAGTCTCATTTCAAAGCCAACACTCACTTTTGCTAATCAAGGAAGCATTATCTCCCTATTGCAAATTAATCCACAAAAAAAAGCTAGAATAGAATAGGCAATAAAAAAACAAATTCTTTTGGTTCCTTCCAATCTAAGGTCCAAGAGGTCTATATTTTTTTCTTTCTTTAACCTCATTGGAGTTTCTAACTCTCCCACAAAGTTATTTAGAAAAAAACTTTTCTATTGTGGAAGATAAAGTACATATTTCAGTGAGAATAAATTTCAATAGCCATAGATGTGTTAAGACCGGATATAATGTATCTTCTAACATAAATAGCTACATAGAAAAAACAGAGAAAATACATTTAGTTGGACCATAACGTTTGTGAATCAGAGGACACACTCAGAAACACTGCCTTAAGTTCAACACAGTCTAAAAATAGATTTCGCTCTAGAAAAAGAGCCATGATAGAGAACCCTGCAGTCAAAGTCCCATGTTATAATGGGATGGAACCTTACCTTGTCATTGAGCTAGTGCAGAACAGCTGGAAGATGAAGCAATCCAAAACAGAGCAACAATTATCTACTTCACTATTTTGAGATCGGTAGATTTGAAAAATGGGGAGATGAAAAAAACCCACTGTAATATATCTGATTTGAGATTTCCAAATCTCCATAGCAAGAGAATTTAGGGAACCTTTGTGTTTAGCCCAATCAAGATCAATCTTCCAAAATTCACATTTTTCTAAAAAGGAAGTCCTTCTAAAGCTATCAATTTAAAGGGGGAGTTTAACTATTATTAAATGAATACAGTTTAGTTGATAAAGAATCTACCTAATTCATTTCATCAAAGACTAAATCTCATTCTCTCTACTATAGCAGGTTCGTTATCAATTCAAAACATTTTCAATTTCAGTGCGCTAGGGACTATTTCTGATTATTTCTTTTTGGGCGTATCAATGCAATATTGTATATTCTCAATACATAGGTTAGTCTTACTGCCTGAGAGAATACCTGTGATGCCAACAACCCCTGTAAAACTCTAAACTTTGGACACATTACGAGGTGTGGGCCATTCAACAATGGCCTTTGATGGATCCATTCAATACTTAAGACAAATCAATTCTATTTACATTTTATCTCTAATCTATGGAAATCCTGATATCGTGTTAATAATTGTGGTGGCAATAAAAATGGTTGAAAGGATTTTAGGGATTCATGCTCTACTGTAATATAATAACGAATTTTTTAGGGAAAACAAAATTGCATATTACAAGTTTCCTTTTTTATAGAAATTACAGACGTGATTGTCATTATTGTAGTGCTTTCAGTTATGAGGAATCTAGTTTTAGGGTATCCTGAGATATGTTACACAGTAATCTTCTTGGGCAACACTGAAATTCAGGCCATCTAGGGAAGGGAGATCTTAAAGTAAAATGTGAAGAGGGTAGGAAGAGTGGGCAACAATTACTTTTTCAATTAGCAGTGTTAAAGGTGAAGCTGCAACACTCTTTAATATTACCCAATTTCAGCATTGGAGTGAAACATAATTTTGCCAACATTTTTCCCTTCTGTGAAGGACTTTTCCACAAGTAACCTAACAACATTAAAATATGTAATTAATAATTGAAATAAAATGAACATTTCCCTTTTAGGTCATTCAAAATTCATTTTTTTTGGTGGTGTGTATTTTGATGGATTCATTAGAAACTCTTAACAAAATGTTATAATTTCAGTTATTCTTTCTCAAGATCAGTCTAAACAGCGTCAAGCATACTAATTGGCATGAGGGATGAACAACAAGACCATGAGAGAGCTTTTATCTTTTCAGTGGATCCACTTCTCCATTTTTGTTGAAAAGTGTTTCCATTTTTGGGAATTTTTTGCAGTGTATAGGAATGGTCAGATAATTTTTTTGCAGTTTAACAGGATTTGTTAGATAATTAATCACATTTAATTGGAACTTCTCAGTAGACATGGTTTGTTCATAGTGTGGTGAAATATATTTTTTTAAGCATCGATATTTTAGCCCTATACTATTACAATATGGATCGATGCACAATTTATAATCGAGAAGTATTAAATTATGTCGCTAATATTTTCTGGAAAGTATCCCACAAATTCATAATGATGATTCAAAATATCTTTAAATTTTTTCTTTGAGTCTTGTGTCTAAGAAAGAGTACTTTATTTTATTTTCATTTCATTTCTTTTAATCAAAACCCAACCTATTGACATTAAGCTTGGTCAATCATATGAACTTTTAATTCACCTAAGTTACTAAAATATATTTTCAAATATTCTCTTAGTCATAGTATATAAAGGTAACAATGAGCTTTTGATCAAGTGACATAGTTCAATATTGAAAAAGAGCACCTTTTTTATCAAATATTTGTTATTGGAACTTGAGAGAGAATCTTTTAAGATTGAGAGGAAATCTATGTTGGAAAGATTATAGAATCTGTAAATTTGGAATAATGGAAGTGATTTCTCTTTATCGGCTAGCTTTGAACAACATTTTGTTTACTAATTTTTATATTTTGTTTACTAATTTTTATATTCAATGATCTTCTATATCTCACTATTCTTCTCGAATTTATGCCTTACCGCGTTTCCTTTGCAACATCTGGTGCAAATGCTAGTATAT
>APFE031366347.1:1378-12319 GCA_000404065.3 Pinus taeda
ATGCATGCAATGGTCTGCACAAGGCCTAATATTGCACATGCAGTGGGAGTTGTAAGTAGGTACATGAACAATCCAAGAAAAGAACATTGGATGGTGATGAAGTGGATTCTCAGGTATTTGAGAGGTACCACAAATCAAGCATTATGCTTTGGTGGTTCAAACATTGCTCTATAAGGATATGTTGATGTAGATATGGCAGGTGATAGAGATAACAAGAGAAGCACAACATGGTATATGTTTACTGTAGGTGGAACAGTTGTTAGTTGGGTCTCAAAACTACAAAGTGTTGTTGCACTCTCAACAACAGAAGCAGTGTATGTTCCTGCTATAGAGGCTAGTACAAAAATGATTTGGTTACAAAGGTTTCTGGATGAATTGGGTAAGAAGAAGGAGTTGGGCAAGTTATATAGTGACAGCTAGAGTTCCATACATCTTGCAAAGAACTCTGCATTTCATTCTAAGACTAAACATATACAACTCAAGTACCGTTTCATATAGTCAGCGTTGGAAGATGGACAGTTGAAGCTAGAAAAGATACACACTAGCTAGAATCCTGCAGATATGTTAACAAAAGTTGTAACTAGGGAGAAACTGAAATTTGCTCAGCTTCAATTGATCTTCAAGTATGATGAAGAAGATGAGAAACAACCAGGTCCAAAGTGGAGTCATTGTCCAACAAATGAAGCAGTGGTGGAGTTGCTATAAGCAGTCTCCAAGTGGGAGATTGTTGGGTGTGGAGCCTGATTATCTTCTGTATTCAAAGGTATCGTCGCATTGGACCCCAATTCGTAATGGGGCGACAACGCAACCCGTAAAATATTCGCTGTGGGGGGGTTCAGGGGGGTGGCTATGACCTTCGGGAGCCCCCCCCTGGCGGGGGGATCGGGGGCAACGCCCACAAAGCTAAGAATAGATGTAAAATTGCCTTGTAAAATGTTGTAATTCGTAGTCAATCTGGGCCATTCATTAGGCGGAGATTTGACGGTAGAAGTTATGTTTAATTTAGGGTTTTTTGCCCTTGAAGGCAACCCCTCACTATATATGAGGGAATTGTATTGCATCTATGCATATCTATATTCTAAGTGAGGAAGAGAGAGGAGATTGAGAGCGAAGAGGGAATTACTGTGGATCTATTGTAGGTTGTATCTCTTCAGTTTGCTGGATAATATAAAAAGAAGGATTGGCTATTTCTTCGTGGGCGTAGCCCAAACTAAGTGAACCTCTTATATCTGTGCCTCTCTTGTTTTATGCATTTTCTATGTTTATATTTCTGCAATATTTTATGTGTTCCATTGCTCTGTAATATAGAATTCTCTAACACAACCTCTGATCTAGTTCCCAAGGCATCTTGCCTGGTTTCATCGCGATTTATTTGAATCCCACAATTGACTGCGCCTCAGATTTAGGCCTACTGAATTCTCTATTCAGTGCTGCTTGGATTTCTGCCACTCTAGCATTCAGATTATCATTAGAGTACTTAATATACTAGGTTAGCACATGATCTTGAAGAGCACTAACTAGTGTCGCCTTCTTTATATTATCATATGTAACACCTTGATCTTCCCATACAGCCCTTACAATGAACCAAAATTGGTCCGAGTCCTCATTTCCGAAGCCTTTGAACAAATGTAACTTCACTGTATTTTCCATACTGAACTATGGTGGAGGTAGAGTGGTACGGGTGAAGTTGGAGGTGGTGTGGGTGGAGGTGGTATTCGCGGGAATCCTTGTCATATTAACTAAATAACACTTCGTGGAGAAACCTTTGCTATTTTTTCCTCATCACCTTACGGAGGAGAAACCAATGGACTATACTCCGAACCCTTTTTTCCTTTGTTCCTGTAAGTTTTTCTGCTTTGTGTAGTCCTGAACGTCAAGGTAGCTACATAGCCCGTTTTTCGCACAATAGCATTTTAACCCAGGTATTCAAAGATTTTACGTACTTACCTCGCAGTCCTTTGAAAAAGTGTCGCTTTGCTTCGCTGTAGCTGATGGAGGTGTTGACTGCAAATTTAGTCATAACTCCTCCTATGATGTGATCGAGCCAATGATCGACAACACGAGCGATCTTATCCTCTAATGATTCCAACCTTTACACTAGCTCTGGGGTCCACACAATAGGACCGTCAAGTTTCCACCTTCCTTGGCTATCTGCTAGCTTCACGATCCACTCATATAGCTCAATAGGGAAGGAGCAGAAAAACATCTCATGGATCTTTGTATACATTTATCTTTCCAACCATTGTTCCTTCATCAGTCGCAGTTTCTATTTTCTTGTGCTACGAATTTGTGGATCTTTCTATCCAACCAGTCCCCAATCTCCTTCTTAGTTGGATTCCAGTGATACAACATCACACATCTCTTATGCAGATTCTTGTCCCGGCAACAAAACCATTTGTTGGCTTGAGGGGACCTGACCCAGGTTCAACGTTAATTAGCCAAACAAATCCCTACACTACTGGCCCTTTCGGCATCAACCTGCAGAACACGGATCGAAGTATCACCCGAAGCAGTATGTGGGGATGTTGGAACCAAGTTTCCACACCCTGAGATGGTTGTGATGTTATTTGATTCCTTCTATTCTTGCCTTTGCGCAGGTCGCTTCACTCTAGGGCTTGCAAGATGAGTCCTCTATTTTGTCCTACTGTACCACCGCGAAAGGGTACGATCGACCTTCACGTGGCCCTAACCTACTGCTCAGGTACTTTCACACTGTTATGGCAGTGTGCTATGTAGATTCCCCAATTAGTCTAAGCGATTTGTTTATCTCATTAAATACTTGAAGTTATCACCGCATAACCATATAATCCTAATTGTGTTTAATTATTCAATGTAATTGCATTCATTCGCACATCATATAAGCATAATAAAGGAAATCCATACATAAAATATCCAAATGTATCAACAGAACAAAGACACAGAAATTGCAGAATATCTCCTTTTATTAATTTCTTCCAAGTGTTACAACCTCTGTTCACCCTGTGCACACAGCTGCAGGGGTCTACGCACTCAGCTGTGGACTTCTACCCTAGGCCTCTGCACACTCAGCTGCAGAGCCTCTACCTATGTTATGACCCAAGACTTAGACTTCTTTCTCCAAATCTATGACTCTCTTATGTTGTGTGTCATTCTATTGATGCCTAAACTACTTAGAGCTTAACTCTTTTTATACAATTCCAAGGTCCGCAGACCATGGGTAGATCTCTTACAAATGACTTTAATTTAGAAAACTAAGGGCAGACTACCCTTTTCGAGACATAACACCTTCGTGCTCCGTGACCATAAAATGTGGAGTCTTTAGAACTATATTACAAAAATTGACTTAAACATGGGGTTTTAGCCCCAAAACTGCCCTTGGGGGATCCCGCTCCCAACATGAAGCCTTCCATATTTTTTTGAAATTTATCTCTTACTAAAGGTCCATCTTTCTTCTCATATTAATGCATAGTAATATTAAAATCCCCTCTAAAAATACACTCTAAACCAAAAGGGGAGTCTCCAAGGTCCAATAAAGAAGCCCAAAACTTTGATTTTTCTTGGAAATGGACTGGCATGTTTCTATTCACAATAGAACATACTTGATTTGAAGGGATATGGAGGAAATTTGATGCCATCCAATGAGTGGATGATCATTAGTCCAATAGTCTGAGCAAATTTTGAGCCCATAATGTGAAAAATCCCCTAAGGCCCCCAAAGCTTGTCACCATCTTGCCGTACAAAACTCAAATTGCTTCAAAAACCCTCGTGAACTAAACCCTTAATCAATAGCTTATAAGACTAAAATTTCATTTAAAAGAATATGAAAAAACCGAATTGCTAGGTTAAATGAGAAAGAAGTATAAAATTTGATTATATTTGAGTGTGTCTTGATAGCCTTAGAGTGAAACTCAAATTTCTTACTCAAGAGGTATTGACATGGTTAGTAAAGTGCCATTCAAGGCATGTATGCACGTGTAGCATGGAAAGCACTTGGTTGAATTAAAAATAATAATAATAAAAAGTTTATAACATGATTTATTTACATTACACAAAAATTAAACCAACAATTAAAATTTATATAACATAGAAACACTAGAACCAATTAAGTTCAAGTTGAGTGGTTGGTATATTCAATGTGATCCTCCTCATTGAGGTTCAAGTCTTGTAAGTTGACATGTATAAGCTATGGAATAAAGCAACTATATAATGCTCTTAAGTGAGTATATATTGTGGGTTGGCTTAGTATCAACAACCTCTCTCTTGCCTTTGGGATGAGACAAAAGTCGATTTATTTCCTTGAGTGATCCCCAATACTGAAAATTTTAGTCATTTGAGTTTAGCTTAGATGGTTGGGTGGATTCATTGTGATCCTCCCCACCCAAGTTCAAGTCTCATAAGTTTACATGTTTAAGATATGGAATAATGTAACTACATGGCTCTCTTATGTGATTGTATATTGTTGGCTGGCTTGGTACCAACAACCTCTCTCTTACCTTCATGATGAGATGGAGACCAATTTATTTATCCAAATAGTCCTTAATGCCTGTAACATTAGAACACTAGGTTTTTTTTTTTTTAATGCTTTAACCAAAATAAGAATACTTTATAATTTTTTATTTTTTATTTTTTTTTCCCATGAAAAAAATTGAACTTTTCATTGTAAAGACAAAAAGTTACATTGTATATGTTGTTAGGAACAAATGACTATAAGATTTTTAATCATAGAGTTGCTGAGATGTTGCTTGAGGGATGCACCCTTTTGCCATCTCGATTATTTGTTTCTGAGTCATTGGTAAATTTTGAAACCAAGGCCTCCTCAAAGAGGAAAATAACCCCGATTGATCAGTTTCCTGAGCTTCAAAACCACATCATTGGTCTTTGTTTTCGTCTTGAACATAAACTGATGGGGTTGAATCATTCCTGGGTCTCCTCAGAGAGGAAAACAACCCAAACAAGAATGAGTCAGCTAAAAATTGTATGAAAGTTTTAGATTGTTATGGAGTTAAAAAGTGCAAGTAACTATTGTTTTGAACTGAAGAAAAAAATTGAACAAAAGAAAGTGCCTGAGCCTATGCTGTGGACTTAGAGAGATTGAATTTGAGCATAAGGTGGATGATCTGACACAAAGATCTCTTCCATATTTGAGTCCTCTATCTGCCAACTTCCCAGATCTTGTTGCAGACCCGCTTTAGAAATCTGGTTTACAGAATCATTGCGTTCCCTGTAAATGTGACATAGAGAAATGTTATTAAAATAAGATTTTAAATGCAAGGTCTCTTCTAATAATGGATATAGTATGTAATTTCGACATCTTCTTGTTCCATTGAACCATTTGACAATATTCGGAGAGTCCTGAAGATCTGAATCGTGGATATGCCCAGATGGGTAAGCCAGCAAAGAAGGAGTTTTAAGGCTGTCAGCTCTACGAAGTTGTTAGATTCGGTCCCTATACCCACTGAGGATTTGAGGTATCTATGAGGTTGTAGGTGGATAATCAGCCCAACACCACATTTTTGTTTTGGCTGGAGGCCCCGTCGAAATATTCCTAGATAACACCTTCCTTAATACACTATTCCTTGACCAGGTGGGGTAAATCCTCATGGGCGGGCTCAGGAATGCTTGTGAAGATATATGCATTGCTAATAGCTATGCTCTCCACCGAGAGTATTTTACCTTGAAAGATACTTTTATTCCTTGCGAGCCATAACCCCCAAGAGATGATTAGGGGAAGGTTCCTCAAATTTTCTTCAGGGTATTGGTGCCACCAAGATTTCCAGCCTTCAACGATCATCCGCCCATTCCATGAGACTCTTTTGTGGATCAGTTCCCTGACAGCTTGCCAGACTGCTTTGGAGAAGGAGAAATCTATAAAGAGGTGATGAATTGACTTGGAGAAAATTTTGCATAGGGCGCATCTCCCTAGACCTAACTTATATCTTTTCTGAAGGATGTCCCAGGTTGATACCTTCTCCTTTAGGATGCACCAGAAAAACAATTGGGCTTTTTCCGGGAATTGCAGTTTCTAGATTGAGGTTGCCCACCAATCTTGATTTCCCTAGCCTTTCTTCATCATTAGGTACTTATATCCTTGTTTTGGGGAGTATTTTCCTAAGTTTCCATGAGCCCATACTAGTTGATTTGGTCTATTTCTTAGTCGGACATTTGATCAGGACAACTTTGTGGTGAAAGTGATCCATTCCCCTCTCCATTGATGATTGAGGTTTAGGTCCGATCTTGTAAGCCATGCTTGATCCTAGATGGAGGAGTGGTCATGGTTCTCAATCTGACTAAGATTATGAATGCCTCTTGTATTGAGATGGTTGATGAGGCTCGGGGATAAGATGAAATCTTCATTGCATCCAATCCAAGGATCCTTCCCTATTCGTACATGTTCTCCATTTCCTACCTTCCAAGATAAGCCTTGATTAATAATCTTAAAGCCATCTAATGTTGCTTTCCACACCACAGAGGCACTGCCTTTCTTTTTAGTTGGGCTTCTGATCCAATCTTCCAACGACATTGGATCAATGTATTTTTGTTTGACCACCATAGTCTAGATGTTCTCCATTTTGATAAGCCTCCATCCCATCTTTGCTGCTAGCAATGGTCCGAAAGCGGTTAAATATTTTATTCCCCATCCACCCCTATCCTTTGGCCTTGCCACGTTCTCCCAGGCTACCCATGGGAGTACCGAGTCTTCCTTTGAGCCTGCCAATAAGAATTTGCTGCAAACTCTTCTGAGTTTTTCTAGAATCCCTTTCGGGACCCAGGTTAGGCAGCCTAGTAAACAGGTATACCCAGAAGGACTGATTTAATAAGGGTCAGTGTGCCAGCTCTAGATAGCCATTTGAAACTCCAGTGGGTTATCCTTGATTCGATTTTTGCAATCATCTAGTGCCAATCATGCTTTCTGTATGAGCAGGGCTTTAGGAAGAACCCTAGGTATTTGAAGTAGTCTTGAAGCCTCCTATCTTCGAAAGGAAAATATTCTTTGATTTGGTTTACTTCCTATCTGTTGAAACCTTTCAACAATAGCTGTGAGTTATCTTTGTTAGCTTGTAAGCCTGTTGTTTTTAAGAAGAGATTTAGTATCCTTTTTAATTCCTAAGTTTCAGACCTTATTCCATTAGTGAATAATAGGATGTCATCCACGAATAGGAGGTGGGTTATTTTTAGGTTGACTGCCACTTCCAACCCTTGGATATTCCCTTTTCTTCAGGCATCTAGGAGCATCTGGCTGAGGCCTTCTATCGCCAGAAGGAAGAGGAGGGGAGAGAGGGGGCATCCTTGTTGTAATCCTCCCTGGATTTGAAAGAATGAGGAGGTTGCTCCATTAATGAGTACCACAGAGCTTACATTGGTTAAACATCCCATTACCCAGTTTATGAAGTCAATTTGAAACCCCAGGTGTGTGAGAAGCATCTCAATGTACATCCAATTGACCCTATCAAAGGATTTGGAGAGATCTATTTTCAGTACTGCTCCTTTGACTTTTTTCTGGATCATACTGTGAATGGTTTCTTGGGCTACTCCAATAGCTTCATGGATTTGCCTCCCATTCAGAAAGTTGAATTGTTCTTTTGACATGTGCCTAGATAGAATTGGTTTGACCCGGAGGGCTATCACCTTTGCTATGATTTTATAGATACAGTCACAGAGGGAGATCGGTCAAAAGTCCTCAAAAGAGGAAGGGTCTTCTTTTTTTAGAATGAGGGTTTTGAAGGTTGAGTTGAAGGGAGGATATATTACCTCTTTTCTTCTAGATTATTCAACAACTTTGGTAAGATCTTTCCCGAATTGCTCAAAGAAGTGCTGTAATAGCTCCACTTTCCATCCATCTGGGCCTGGGATTTTATCCTTTGGCATTGCTTTTATGATTCCTTCCACCTCCCCCCTGGTGACTTCTCCCATTACTTCCAGTGAGTCCTCTTCTTCCACATAACAAGGAAAGTTCTAGGTTGTTTGGATTACTTCCGCCAAGGAAATTCCATCTGGGGTTGTGAATTGGCTTTGAAAATGTCTTGTGCCCATTTGGGATAGGTCCTCAAAGGATTAGGCCTCTCTTCCTCCCTCTTCTTTCAGGTTCCAGATGGTGTTCGAGTTTTTCCTTCCTCTGGCATAGTTTTGAAAGATTTTGGTGTTCTCATCCCTTACCCTTAGCCAAATATCTCTGCTTTTCATTCGTCATTGTTCTTCTCTTGCTACTTCCTACTACATGAATCTTTCCATTTTTTCATGAGTTTCATCGTCATCAGCTTTAGGGATTTCAAGCCATTGGAGATTCCTTCCTATTAGAATGAGATCTTCATCTTCTTTCAGTTTCTTTTCCTTGGCCTAGCTCATCGTGGCTTTTTTAAGGCGCTTCATATTCTCCATGAATAGAAAAGCTTTATCATCGGAGTCTCTGGCCCTTGTAGGTCTCCAAGTGGACTTAAAGAGAGAGTTGAAAGAGTCCTCTTGAAGACAGGCAGGATTGAATTTGAAGGGGGCTTCCAGTTTTTTGAGGGGCTTGGATAGTTCTAGCAGGACTGGCATATGATCCGAGATTCGCCCTTCTAGTAGGACTGGCATATGATCCGAGATTCGCCCTTCTAGCAGGACTGGCATATGATCCAAGATTCGCCCTTCACCCACCCATTGACGAAAGGCAGGGATCTTTGCTACAGCTTTCGCCCAAAGGATGAAATGGTCCAGTCTTTTTGCAACACGACCATCCCCAATTCTCCTATTTCTTCAGGTAGGTCTAACCTTCAACAAGTTAATGTCTAGAAATTTTTTATCTCTGAATAGATTGGTGAAAAAAATATGATAGCTGGTCTTCTCTGGCCGAGGGACCCCAAGTTTTAGAGGAGCATATGGAGAAGTTTAAATCTCCCCCGATGACTAGGTTCGAGTTGTTCGGTAAGGATTTGGAGAGGAGGGTTTTCCATAAGAGGGCTCATCCCTGGCAGGCCCCGTAAATGTTTACTATTAACAGAGTGGTGCAAAGTTCTTGGGAGTAGAGTTCCATCCCCATTACATGGTCCATCCCCCAATAATTTAGGGCTTTTAATTTCCCTTGCTTAAATGCCATGGCTAGGCCCCCAGAATGACCTTTGGCATGGAAGACCGGGATGATCCAACATGGCAGAATTTTTTACAGTGATTTTGAGACTTCTTCGCCTGTTCCTAGTGTTTCTTGAAGGAAGAGTATATCCAAATTGTAGGTTCAAATTACTTCTTTTAAGGCCAACTTTTTAGGGTTGCTGGCCAAACCTCTGCAATTCCAAGAGAGAAGGATCATTGACTGATCTCAGGAGGGGGTTTTGCTGCTTTAAGCGCCCCAGAAATGGACATTTGCTTGCCATATGCAATATCTAGGTTGGCTCTTAGCTAAGCCTTGGACATGTTTTTTTTTCTCCCTCTTGTCTTTCAGTCTCTTGGTTGGGAGGATTGCTTGTCGATTCCTCCCACTACCCCCAACACTCCCCATGGGGGAGGTTTTCTCTCTGGAGGCCTGCGGTTATAAGGATTGGATGTAATGAGGGTTTCTTCTCTCTGAAGGGAAGCATTGGTTAAGGCATATTCATGATTCATATCTAAATTGGGAATGGAGGTGATTATAATCTTAACTTACATATTGTCTTAGCTCAGAATTGGAGTAGCAATGCTCTGTTTCCTGGAGGGACCAGGCACAGATTCAGCTATATTTAAAGAAATTACAGGAGTAACATAAGGTAGGTTTCAAGGCTAGACCCATACCCTCTTTGTTGAGTGAGTGACTTTCTTCTATATTAGCTAGAAGATCCTAGTTATTTGCATTCCCTTCGAGCTGGTAGGGTGACTGGTGCTCCTGGATGGGATTCTGCTGCTCTTCTGTATTTCCATCTAGATCCTTCTGGGGACCGTCTGTGTCCATCTGTTCTTCCCCCTTGTTTCCTACTGTGGGTTTGTTTTTTTGAGTTTCTGCTACTAATCCCCCTGTCTCGGCCTTCTTTTTCTTCCTTCGACGTCTGAGTGCCATCAGGCATTCTTTTGCCAAGTGTCCATAAATGTGACACCTATGGCAATGAAATAGCAGGTGCTTATAGTCAAGTTGTTGTAGATATTTGAACTCTTTATATTACAACTGGATTTCTTCTGCCAATCCTACCCATGGGGTGAGGCTTACCAAGATGTGATCCATCCCCAGGTCTCTGTTTTGTAAAAAGGACATGTCAGTTTCCATGTGTTTCCCTAGGTGATTCTTAATAGACCTGAAGAATAATTCAACCCAGAGAAACAACGGGAGCCCTGGCAAGCGGACCCAAACTAGTAGCTCATCGACTCGTTCCCTCTTGGCGTCAAACAAAGGGTTCCATCATTTGAATAGGATCGGCTTCCTCCCAATGCTCAATTTCTTTCCAATACCTAGTCCGCTGATTCTTTTTTCACAAGTTTTACCATAAACCATCTCTTTGCGAGTGTTGAGACTTGAAAGGTTGAGTCCGAGGCTTCCTTCCAGTGATGGGAAGCCCACTCCTGAATGAAGTTAGTTGAGTGCTTTTTCCCTCTTTCCCTTCCAACCAGCATTAGATACATGACTTCCATGGCTTCGTCTATTGACACATTCATTCCTAGAATCAGGTTTGCAACCGATTATTTTCTCTTAATTATTTTGGGTTTTTTCCTCTTCCCCCCCACCTGCCTCTACAGTGTCCCTTCCTCCCTACCCTGAGTGGTCACTTCCACATCTGCTAATTCTACTTGGAGTGTTCTTGTTCGCCTTTCTTCCTAGGCGATCCCTCTTCCTTCTATTAGTGTTAGGCCCCTATACTACTAGTGTAACCCCTTATTGTTATTAGTACAACCCAGTTATTATATTGATGTACCCATGTAGTGCCCATATTTTTACTATTGTGCCCCATAGAAGCCCACTATTGTTATTAGTGTGCCCTTACATTATTATTGTTATGTCGGCTCTAATTATGTTATGACCCCTTA